>JAEQBH010005738.1:0-205453 GCA_016808115.1 Tetrastigma voinierianum
GCAACATAGGTCAACACCACAACGTGTCCCCTATGTCGCAACAGAATGAGCCCCGATGTGCCCAGATTTCCACTTGTTTTTCAAGCGATTTTTCTCCAAAAAATCCTCAAAACCCAAAATAAATCATAGGAATCACCAATAACATCCTTAATATCCTCCTAAACCAACCATGAGCAAACCCATGGATGGATTAGGTTTTTCTAACCCAAACATCATTTAAAGAAATCTGTGGTTTGGTTCTTACCTTAAATCCTTCAAATATTTTTCACCCAAAAATGCTTGATCACTTAGAAACCAAAATCGACGATCTCCCACCAAAATCACTTCTTCTTGCAAAACCCTTTTCTCCTCTCACTCTCTTCTCAAAACATTTTTGGCACAATGTGTCTTTCCAAGACCAAATGTGATCTTAAGTCTCTTATTCATTATAAGGCAATGTTTGGCTTTCTCATGAAATCCCATTTTCCATTTTTCTCACTTAAAGCTTACTAAGTCTCCTTATTTGCACATTTACTTATCATTTATTTCACATTAGCATTTAAGCTTATCATTTGACCTTTAGGTCCTTATTTTACAAATTTCCAAATTTGTCATTTTTCACTTGGGTTTATTTCCGGGTTCAATCAATTTCTCATTTTAGCATATTACATTTAATCATATCCTCACATATTCATTTCACATTTCACAATTTATCGCTATCAATTTTCTGGAAAAAACACAAGTTTGACTCAATTTATACCCTAATATATAATAAAAATTATTATAAAAATTTAAAGTATTTTTGGGCATTACATAAACATTATTGGAACTTCAAGAATTTCAAAAGGTCATGGAATTGCCTAAACCGGAATTCTGAAATGAAAGATCTGCATAACAAAATTTTATCTTGGCTTGCAGCTAACATCTTAAGAATGAGATTTTTCTACACCAATCTTCTTAAATATCAAAGATACTTAAGAGATTTTACATGGATAAAACTCACCCATTGAGTACTCTAATGGTCATAAGCTCACTTGAAATTAATAAATATCATTTTTGACCTATAGAAAATGACGAAAATCTGCTTGATCCTAAAGTACCATGCGCATTATAGATGCATCTAATGTATCTTGCTCGCTACACTTGACTATATATAGCATTTTGCAAAGGAATTTATTAACAAGATATGTTCTTCACCTATGGCGCCATCGATATGGGTTAAACATATATTTCAATATCTTCGAGGTATGATAGATATGGGTTTATATTATTCTCCTTTGTCAAAGTCTAAGTAGGTAGGTTATGCAGATACAAGTTATTTGTTTGATCTTCATAATGGACTGTCACAAACGGGTAATGTCTTCATATATGGTGGGACTGCTATATCTTAGCGTTTTACCAAGCAAACAATTGCAGCTACATCATCTAATTATGTAGAAATTTTGGCAATTCATGAAACGAGCCGAGAATGTGTTTGGCTCAGATCAATAATCTAACACATCCAAAAGACCTGTGGGTTGTCCTATCACAAGGAAGTACCGACCATTTTGTATGAGGATAATACAAAATGCATAGCCCAATTGAAGACCATATATATCAAAGGTGATAGAACAAAACACATATCTCCAAAGTTCTTCTTTATTCATGATCTTCAAGAAAGGGAAGACGATATTCAACAAGTTCGATCTAGGATAATCTCTTACACTTGTTCACAAAGCCCCGCCTCTACAAAGAAATTCGAAACCAGTTTACAAAATGGGACTACAAATGCATTGCTGACCTCAAGTACGCCCCAGATCCTAAAGGGTAAGGAATGTAGACAAAAGGGGGCGAAAGTATTGTACATTCTTTAGCTATGATTTTCCTTTCTCATTGATATTTTTTTTAGCAAGGTATTACCCTGATGATAGATAAAAATTAGAAGTTTTTATGCGGAAACTAATGCATTTTGAAAAAAAAAATTCAAAAATATATCTTTGGTTTCTATAGTATGTGAAAACAATCCCAAAACTAGTGCGTTTGGGAATCTTTAAGCAATTTAAAAGTAAATTCATACTTGGCGAGCGCTGTTAAATTTAAGAGTACACCAGTGGCGTTGAGGAGCGGCGGTGATGAGCGGCCGGGTGGTGGATTCGCGGCGACGGCCCCGATGGCGCTATTTTTCGCCGCGTTTTTTACGCGTCGACGCCGAGACATACGCTCGATGGCCCGGTCGTTCGTGGCGACTTTGAAAATTTTAAATTGATAGCGGCGTTGTGAGCGGTGGCGCAAATTCTTCAAAGATTAAACCTTATTTAGTTTTGATATTTTGAAGCAGGTATTATATTTTGGATTTTTTAAATCTCTGCGTATTCGGTACAAAGCTAATAATTATGCTTCTTTTCCCTGTGCCAGTAGGTTTTTACCATAAGGTTTTAGGTGAAGTAAAATTTTAATGAGACATATTAGCGATTGAATAAATGGACATCGAAGAGGAAGTGTTATAAAATTAATGTATGGATGTCAGTAAATATTTCAAGGAGTTATGGAAATAATAAATGTAGATGTCTATTGGCATTTTTGGAAAGTACTAAATGTAGATGTCTATTGACATCACCGAGTAGTACTATTGTAGATATAAATTCTCATTAATATGATGTATATAATATCTCCCACTTTCACATGCCTATAAATAGATGACATTGTATTTGGATATGAAAAATGAAAAGAAAGATCGGAAGGATTGAGTGTTCAATTTTCTATATATTCTCTCACCCATATTGCTATGCATTGGTTTATAATGTAAAGTTAGAATTATTTATATTTTAACACTAGCTAGTATTTTGATCAATTATTATTACCTACAATCATATAGAATTCGAACTTATTTAACCCAAATTGAATAAACAACAAAAATCTGTTTACATGCAAAAGTAATACACTAATATTCTCTTTTTTTTGAATAAAAATGAAATCATAATAAACTAATTTCATATAAAAGTAAAATTCAAGTGTTTGTTTGAAATTAAAAATAAGAAATTAGTTATCATTTTTATTTTATTAAATTTGCAGATAGTTTGTTTTTTAAAAATAATTTCTAAATTAAAAGAAGCTGAGTCTTGAATTTCTTTTTTCTGGTTATTTATTAAATTTGAAAATTAGTTTATCTGAAGTAATTTAATTTGTCTCAAATCCTGTAATATATTTAATTTCTAAAAATAAATATATATGGCTTTTTTTATATGTAATACTATATGTAATATATTTATGTAGTAACTTTTTATTACTATATAATATATATGGCTTAATAAATAAATATGCTTAAATATTTCCTTCTTTTCATGAAAATTTCTAATCCATTAATGTGATCTGTAGGCGGACATGAGACCAAACTGTCTGAGGCCCCTAAAGGCATGTGGCGATATAAAATACGTTTCAGTGCCCGTGTTTTCTCTCTCTCGAGGCTTTGCTCTGCGCGAACAGTCACTCGAACTCAGACGGAAACTTTCCGGTGTTTGTTCGCACACTAATTTCTCGTTCGAGCGCGCAATGCCGTCGGTTTTTTACTTTATCTCAGTACGGGCATGGGTCGCTACGAAGAATCCGGGGAAAAAAGTTGTCCTTTTTGTGGTTTTAGGGGGGTTTTCGAGGCGAAATCTGTCACGAAACAATCTGGTCTCTAGTCTCTGGTCTGGGTTTTGAGGGCGTGGCAAATTAGGGTTTAGTTGAATTTTGAAGGGTACAAGCTGGCTGGACTGAACCTTTCGATAACAGTGGTGAGTTTGTCTGAAAGATCAATCTTTATTGGAACACTGATGAATTTTAGGGTTTTGTAGTACTGTTTCTGATGAATTAGGGTTATTAAGATCTTTGTTCAATTTGGGGTCCGCATTGGGACTTTGGAGGTTTCTGTTGCTGCAGGCCAGTTTAAGTGACGCTTAGCAGCATGGAGCAGCTTGAGTGGGGTTTAGTTCGGTTTTCTTGGTCGGGGTTGTGTGTTTTGCTTTACTTGGGTTCTTTGAATCTCCATGTATAAGATATTGGCGGTTTTTTCTCGTGAACTTTGAGTGTTTGGGGTAAATTGCAATCTTACTTGTGTAGAAAGAGGGAAAAGGGTTAGAGAACTCGAAAATTTTGGTCTTTTCTGTTCTTTTGTTTTTTGCTATTTGGTGGGTTTTGTGTGTTGCGGGTTTTCAATTTTTTTTCCCCGCTAAGGATAAAATTACATGAGTTCGATAAGAGGCATTTTCTGTGATGGTGCAGAAAGAGATGAGATTGTGTTGCGCAATGTTTCGGTAAATGATTACCGATCAAAAAAAAATGTTCGGTAAATATGACGGTGTCTGAAGCTTTGGAGTTTGTTTTTAAGGGATTTCAACGTTGAGAATAAGAGAAAACCTAATATAAAGCATAAATTTTGGAGAGATGTTTGCGATTTAATGAGAAACACTTACTTCGTGGCTGTCTAACTTTCAATCAGGTGCTTTTTGATTCAAAGAAAACATGCTGATTTAGTTGTATAGAACTTTGTAGCGGAACAGTTACATTCCTTCCTAGGCATTCACTTTTCAGGCTTTTGTTTCCATGTCTCATGTGCCAGTGGATGCGTGGCGCTTGCGCTGCTTTTTTTGGGTCTACACAAACCTGTTGGTTACATGTTGACCAATTTTGTAATTTCGAAATTGAAATCTTATTTAAAGATTTAAAGATTTCTTTGTTTCGTATAGATGGAAGTCTATAGTTCTTATAAAATGCATTTATAAGAATTTGCAACCCTTTAATACCTGCAAATAGAATCTACTGAATCTTTTCATTGTATGGTTTAACGAGTAACTGACATAACATAGTAGAGGTATTTTCTTGAAAACTGACTCCAATTTGTTGGAGATATAAGCATTGACTGTCAACTAATTGAAAGAGACAAGAAACATACACATAAAGAGTCAACTGTCATAAATTGTCTCCATCTGTTAGTTGTTATGTTGGACTTTTCTGTTTCAGCCATTTAACCAGGTTGACTGACTCATTTTGCTTCTTATCTTGTATTGAATCCTCTGAATGATTTACCTCCCACGTCTCATGGATCTATTCACCTATCTCATTATAAAATAATGGCAGGTACTGATGATGATCTCCCTCCACCACATCAAAATAGAATCCCGAGAGGAGGGCGTGTTGCTGGGAATGGAAGATCTGCTGTTGTAGGTTCCATCCCATACTCTAGGATGTATGGTGAAACTGATATGGAGACCCAAATTCACCAACTAGAGCAAGAAGCATATAGTTCAGTTTTAAGAGCCTTCAAAGCTCAAGCTGATGCCATTACTTGGGTACTTTTTGTCATTTTGTTTGCATGAACCTAATATTCAAAGTATTTGTTTTTTATCAGGTTTAGTAATCAAGTTACATGAAATGTGTTTTCACAGAGAAGGAAAGTTTAATAACAGAACTTAGAAAGAGTTAAGATTACTTCAACAGGAACACAGGAGCTTTGGCAGGGTTAATGCAGATGATGTCATTCGTAGGATAAGGTATTATAGTGTTTCATACCAAATTTTATGTTCTTATGTAGGAAATATGTTTCGCAGGTTTCAGTAAGCCTTGTTGTCCTTATTTTGTTAGAGTGGTATCTATTGAATGGTGCCACTAGGATGAGACAGGCAGGTGTGGACTCCAACCGAAGGTGGATTGCTACCGGCCAAGCTGCTGTTCATGATCCCAGCATCGCAGCCCTACCTGCCCAGCCGCAAAACAGAAGACACCCAGTCGGCATTTTCTCACCATTTGTGTTATCCAATTTTTTACCCACACATCCAACCAGCCATTCATCAAGCAAAACGAGGACCTATTTTAGGACCAAAGGGAAAAAGACAATTCAGAAAGTTCTCAAATATTAGGTTCATGCAAGGTCATTGAATGCCATTGTAATTTTATTTTAAATGTAAAAATACAGCATTACATTAAGTAACTAAAATTTATGATTGATTTTTTTTTCTTTTTTGTCTTGTATCCATTCCATTTATTTAACAGGGTCAGGTATTGCCTGGGGCATCTTCAATGAAGTCCATGCAGTATGCCTCCTCAGGTCCAACTGGAAGAGGTCAAGGTGCAACTAGAGTGAATGAGCTCAAGGAAGTACACGATGATCCATTGATTGGGAGGAAAGGAGGACCAGGCCTGATGACAATAACTCTATGAAGCTCTTATAACTGATTACAACCAATTGAGGTATACCTTATTTGTATTATAGTTGAATTCTGAACATTATGCAGGTTCTGCCCCACTAATTATTCTGAATTTTTTTCAAATTGTTCCATCTCAGGACTTATATGCTCTGGTGTATGACATGGGTTCAACAAATGAGACATGGAAGGTTTAATCTTTCAGAGGTAGTTCTGACATCTGATTTTTCTATTTGTAGTTTCCAAGATATTCTTGTTCCTCTCCATATCTACTGCATTTTGAGCACCTTTTTTTTAAGGCAAACATAGCCCCTAGACACCAGATACTTTTATAGGTTGTATGGGAAGAGAAGGAGAGGTTAAAGCATACTTCTAAAGCTGCAACTATACGCTTCTGCAGTTTCCAAGAATGAGTTTCAGAATCAGACGCCTGAGATGATTTTAATTTTTTGCACTTTTAAAGATGCAGATGCTTCTGAAACTTCTAAAAAAGAAAATATATTACTAGAGTCTAATTCCTACTTATATGATCTTTTAGAGTTTGCCTTTTCGGTGGATCATTTCCAAGATTAACCCACAGCTATAAGATTAGGTTCACAATTTGTTTTCTTTGAGTTCTGACAAACTTCTGTATTTCTTAAATTAGCTACTTTCTATGTACTCCCTAAGATGCTTCTTCAAACATCCTAGGTTTTTTCTGTTTATTTTCTTTCTCTCTAGAATCTACTATAAAAATGATATCACTAAATGAGTTTATACTATTCAACTCAATAAAACTTATCTCACTTACTTCAAGTCAGCTGTGAGAACACTTTTCTTGTCATAGTCTTGTGTTTCACAGGTCAAAACATAATTTTTCAATCATCTTTGATCAGAAACATGAAAATTGTTTGCCAAAATTCTCCATATACGAAACTTGCTTCATATTTTGTAGTAAAACATGAAAAAAATTCATCTCGCCGGAAGAGACATTAATCAACACCATGAGAGGGCCTCATGTCACAATTTTTTTCAGTTTGTAACAACCTTTGTAATAAATAGTATGGTGTATAGATGGCAGATTTGTAAGAGGGCTGTCATTCAGGTCCAGGCTGAACAAATTTAACCTGAAGTAGTGTTCACTGCAGCCCATGATTGTCATCCTTGATCTCGGTAGCCCATTTTACAAGATGGTCTTCAAGCTGATTCACAACCAAAATCTGAATACCAAGGGAGTCTAGTGCCAACAGACTAAGTTGGGCCAGAGTCATCTTGTTTACTGTGATTTGAACAGTCAACTAGTATCACAGAGGAATTGAGTGATGGTACTCTGTTGCATCTAAACCATGCAATTAAAAGGCCTGTCAGTTTAACCCGCAAACCAATATAAGGGCATTTTGATTACGTGTGTGCGCCATGTGTATGGGTGTGTTATGAAGGCATGGTATGCACATGCATGCATGCATGCATCTATACATATACATGTTCCTTTAGATGAACATTTAATAAATTCTCAGGATTAACTATTTTTCTTTAATGATGTCAAACAATTATATTTCCTATTCTGTATGTGTTGGTTCTCTAGCAAGGGTAGAGAAGCCTATGGTCTGACCTAGGGGAAGCAATGAGGAGGATGGTTCACTCATTCTTTGGGATGAGTTCTTCTGTTGAGAGTGGTCTTTATGCTATGTTGGCATGATCCCCTTGTGGTGGGTGGTTTGGAAAGAATGTCTGTGTGTCCCTTTAGTCTTGTAGTCCATAAAGCTTAATTTGGGCATGGAATTATTGAACGAACTATGGCTGAATCCCAGGCTCAAAGGATTTTGTGTCAGGGGCTTATTTTGGTGGAGTTGTTGCAGCTGTTGAGTTATTTTTCTGTTTAGCACCACAGCAGGCTAGTGGGTTTGGAAGATTCCGTTGGGCCTCAAAGTTAGATCTTTCTAATTGGTGTGACTTGGGGTAAATCTCTCATCTTCCTGCCAAAGCCTTGAGTGCCACTCAACATTGACCTTTTGTGCAGGGAGCAGCTTTGTCTGCCAGCTTACAATGAGAGGTTGGAATATGGTTGATCGATGTTGTATGTAAACATGATTTTTCTCTAGTTTGTAGACTGCATTCTTCTGATAGTAAAATGTAGACTGTAACCTCATGTACCACAGGTTGATTTCTTAGTTATGGCCATTTCTCTTTGTTTGTTGTATCTTTTGGTTACTCTCTGTCAATAGTTCTGTCCTGATTAGCTACAAAGTGCTTTTGATAGGGTGCCCCCAGTGATGAGGATGTTGTATCTTAAATATTTTAGCAGAGCTCAATGATATAATATTTTTTACACTGGGAAGGTCAGTTTTGTGGCAAAAGTATTTTCCTGTGACCTTGTCCTTGTTGGGCTGCAACCACCTTCTTGAATTTTGTTGATGGTTTGGTGTTTGATTAGCTAGGGAGGAGCAGGCCTTTGATTCCTCTAATACATTGTTTTGTGCTGCTTGTATGCATTGGGCTGCACCTTTTTCTGTAGGCACTTAATTAATACGATTGTCCTATTTGCATATCACAAATCTCACTGTGGGCAGCAGAACCATTTTCACAATTCAAGTTTTCACTTTACTTGTTGATTCCATATTTGTCACTGTGATTTCTCCAGAAGATATACAGTGGACATGAGATCCTGAATCCTCTGGGAGAGGAGGTTATGATGGATCAGGTCAGGATGAATAGATCTGTAGGTCGGATGTTCAGGCAGGTGAGAGGTAGAGGGCTTCTCGGGCTGGGCACCAGTAAAGATTTTTCGCTACGCAGTAATGGCACAAGTAGTTGCACCTGATGATATCTTCAAATTATTTCACACAGATACCTAATTGCTTATAAATGAAAAAGCAACCTGATTAGTATTAGTTCTGAATTTGTTCTTACTATATGCATATATTTAATTTTTCTGTGATCTTGGCAGGTGGAGAGGGTCTTTACTGCCAATCATCCCGACCCTCTTGAGATTGACAAAGCAAAGAAAAGAAGGCAAGAAAATAAACCATCTTCTTGTTCAATTTCCTTTGAAGTTCTCTATTTCTTGCATAAATTTATAGAACCGGATTGTTAACGATAATGTAGGAGCATGAACAAGCATTACTAGATGTAAATTGAGACTGCAAGATTGTTTTCTTTCTTTCTGACATGAAGTGTAAGGAATATTCACATTTCTTCTCCCCCTTTTTCTTCTATCTTGCATCCTTCGATTATTCAAAGCTGCTATTACCCGATTTTGGCTATCTCAAATAGTTTGCATTTGAGTGTCCCATCAAACTTAAAAGGCATATATTTGATTCCAGTGTAGGTGGAATATCAAAATTGTATCTTGCTAGAATGGAGTGTACAGCTGAAAATGGGGCTACACATTAATGGAGATTGCTAACTTGAAATTTCAGCGTTTCAGGCATTTGATAAAAACTCTTCTGAGGCACTCGAATCAAATGGAACAGAAACAAAATCGCTTTATTTATGAATCACCCCACTCCATCATTTAAAAGAAGAAGAATGAAAAAGCAAATTGTTATTTATCTTCAAATTTCGACTTTGTTTCCAGAATGAATAGAAGTGGTGGCATTAATAATAACATAGATAGATATTGGAATAGAAGTGCTGATCTTATCGTTTCCTTCCGCTTACGTTTGTTCGCCATTTTGGAAGCAGAGCGGAAGGTATTAATGTTCTCACATGGGGGGCAATTTTATGGACCAGAATGAAGACGAGGGAAGCAGACATGGTCGCCATATGATGGAGGGAGAAGATCCGAACATAATAGGCAAAATAGACAGACTTTGTAAGGAGCAACTGGTTGGTTGCAGAAGGAAGGAAGGATATAAATATGTAAATGGCAATGACCCCGGAAGTCAAAGACTGATTTTTCTCCTTCTCCAGAACACGAAATAATTCTGGGCTTGGGTTTTTGAGTTAACTGGTGGAGCCTTGTGGGGTGGGGGGTGGGGGCTAACAGGTATTAATCAGTTTTGAGGAAAGAACAAAGGCTGAGATGCTTGTGTAAAATTATTGTTAGTGGTTTAACATGTAAAATATTCTTTTTCTTTTTTATTGATTTCCCTTGTTGCTGATTATTAGTGACTGTAAAAGATTTTTGGCCTTAGAAGAGGAAGAAGAGGATGTCTTGACTCTAATTGTTTTTCCTCAATATTGCTGATTAGCGTTAGCTCGTGGAAACCAACTTAGGTTTCTTGGTTTTGGTCTTTTGTTTTTGTTTCTGAAAGTTGATCTTGAGAATAGTTTTGGAAAACATAGAGGATATGGGTTTTGGTGTTCTTGAACAGAAAAGTGTTATTGTTATTTGAATTTAATTTTTTAGTGCTTAAAAGTTCAACAAAATTGAAACTAATAGTTTTTTGTTCTTTTAGTTATTAAAAACAAAATTAGTTTATAAAACTTTAACCAAACACTAGTCCTTAGGTTTTTCAAATCAATTTATTGTGTTTCCTATATTATTTTATTCAAAATCAGAGAACTAGCGATTTATATTCTAACTGGTTGTGGAACGTTCAACACGTTTTGAAAAAGATGAAGTTAAATAAGAGTTTCAGATAGATGAAATAATAAATAATGAATTATAAAAGCGATTCTGGGCCCCACTACCCCCCAAAAAAGGAAAAAAAGAGGAGCTGAGGTGACCACACAAATTAATGGAGTTCTTGCAAAAGGAAGGGGTCCAAAAATGAGATGGATTTCCAAACACGTGGAAATCAATCATTAGGCCTTTTGGCATAAATATTTCTTTTTAAATATATATATACAATAAAAAGTAAGGTTATTCAATAAAATTCTTCATGTTTTTATGTTGAGTTCTTCCTTTTTTTTTTTTTTAAACTAAAACTTTAATTACACTAAAAAAAAATATTTATATCTCAAATATCAATGGCTTTTATCATGAGCCTAAAAAGATGACAGGATATGAGCTTTCTAAATTTCACATTTCTTCAAATATATTATTTACTAATTTTATTTTAGATCAAAATAATGTTTTTAGTAAAATGATATTCTTTAATCATTTAAACTATTTTTAAGGACTTTAATCTATTTATATATAAATATAAAAACTATTTTAGACAAACTAGACATTTGATCAAATACAAAAATATATTAAAATTTAAAGATAGGTTATCATTTTTCAAAATTTATAGAAAATTTTTGAAGAAGAGTGTAATTTCACACATGAAAAAAAGCAACAAAATAAAAATCCAAATTTACAAATATAAATTCTAGATGATTATTTAAAATAGTAGTATTTTATACACTTTTTCTAATAAAATGTATGAACTTATATTATTTTGATTAATGAAATACTACCTTAAAGATAAATATGCACACAGCCATTTACTTTTTAACCATAAAGATTTTATACTCCAAATATAAATAAAAAATAGAAATATTTTATAAATTTACTATTCTAAATTATTTTTTGATCATATTTGTGCAACTATGTTTATTTTTTTTCACACATTTCATCAAAACACTTTTAAAGCACTTCCTCCAATAAAAAGTAAAAACACATCGAAAATACATTTTAATTTTCTAAAAGTAATGAACTTTTAATGAAAAAAAAAATAACATAAGAATTACAAAAAGTCCAAAAATAATGATTCCTACTTTGAAATATTTATTTAAAAAAAAAAAAAAAAAAAAAAAAAGGGTCTAAAAGAGATTTACGCAACCTCAACTTGTTGCTTTGATATAAACACTGTCAACTAACCGCAGTATCAATGTAAAGGTAGATTGATGATTTTTTTGTTTTTTATTTTTTAAGAAACTCGTAATAAAAAGGTGCTTGAGATTTTAGATTTTGTTCATCGCTATGTCGAAAGCTGGCAGAGAGCTTCTAAGCGTCATTTCTTCTTAATGGCTGACTGTATTACAAGAATCTGTAGTTCGTTTTGGTCACTTTCTCCATCGCCAATGCTTCAACTCCATCTTTGGGAAGCCATTTCATGGTTTTTTTGTCTAATTCCCCAGAATCTATTTCCTTACTGGGTTTGACTTACGCATTCTTTTACCTCTATCGTCCTTCTATTTTGGTCCAATCGAATCAACACCGTGTGCTTCAGTTCTACCGGAAAAAGAGTTAATTTCCTAACTCTACTGCGCCTTCAGAGAAAAGATTAACCTTATTTAATTCTTTGAATCACGGTAGTTCCGCTTGTTGCTGTGCGGACTTTGTCGGGTTTTGGTGTTCTTCCGGAATTGGCTGCGATATTTTTCATGGGTGTTAAAAATCGGTCCAATCTGTCACTTTTTCCTTGGGAATCATTTTACTCATGCGATCCTCCTTTAAAGTTTATCCACTTTTTTAATTCTGATGTATTCTCCTCTTATGAAATTTGGATGTTTTTAGGCTTCTGCTGTTGATCGATTCATATACCGTAGAGGTTTGAAGATGAGCCTGAGGATTGTCTTTTTTGTCATATATGCTAGTAGCCCCATTAGGCAATCAGTGAAAGAAAAATTCTAGGTTCTGTTACAAATGGCACCATTGATAGGTCTTAATTCCTGCATTCAATATAAATATCCTGTCAATATCTCTGAATTCAGGATAGAAAAATTCAGTATGAGGAGGTATTATGTTAGGAGTGAGGGTAGAGGTTATGTTCATTTAGATGGAGACAGTAATGGAAAGAAGGAGAAGAAAAGCTTGAGGGTTTTGATTGCTGGTGGAGGAATAGCAGGGTTAGTACTGGCTCTGGCTGCTAAGAATAGGGGTTTTGAGGTGAAGGTGTTTGAGGTAGGACGAGGCAGTGAGAGGAGGGCCGCCATCGTGGCCCGATTCAGCTCTTTGCTAATGCTTTGGCAGGTTGAAGCCATTGATGAAAATGTCGTAAAGCAAATTATGGAGCATGTTACTGGGCAGAGATTCAATGGCATTGCAGATGGTGGTCTTTCGGGTGAATGGTATATACATTTTACATTACGTTATTCACAAGTTTGAATACACTATGTTGCAGTACCTCAAGTGTGCAATTTTATACTGAATTTGCTTTAGCTGCTTAAGCTGGTAACAATGAGAATAATTTAATTTTATTTGGCATTCTTTGCCAGCTTTACTTGGTCATTTTTGATTAGAATTTTTGGGATTGAGTTCCATCGCTGTTTCTAGAACTGATATTTGTTTCTTATGATCAAATTTTTAGATTATATATAAGATCCGCTGCAGAACAAGCCCAAGAAGGAATTAGTATTCTTTTCCATACCATGCATATCATTTAATCTAAGACGAAGTAATGGAGTTTCTTCCTCATTACATTTTTTTACCACCCCTACGATTGTTGATTTTGTACATGGAATTTTTCAAATGAGTTTCTTTCTTTTTCATATTTTTCCTTGTGGTTGTGTTTGATGATATGGATGCAGAGGAGGCAGGACCAGATAAACGATGTATCCATGTATCCAAACTGCTCTAAGGCTGATCTTATGAAATTTTGCTTATAAATTTCATTTATGACCATTGTAGCTTGGGTTGAATTTTTTCATTTGGGCATAAGTCTGATTAAAGTATCTAATTGTTTGCATGTGACATAATGTTCTGCATGTTCTTCTTGGTCGAATTTCACAATGAATGACGAGCATTTTGGTGTGAAACATTTGTGTCCTTGGAATGATCATTTCGTAGTTCTTCTCTTCTTCTCATGTCAGGTTTGCCAAGTTTGATCTTTTAACTCCTGCCATAAGGAGGGGACTCCCATTGACCCTAGTAATAAGTAGGATGTCACTGCAAGACATATTAGTCAATGCAGTTGGACCCGAGATATTAAGTAACAAATCCAAAGTTGTGGACTTCATGGAAGACTCTAACAAGGTCTATAATGTCCTAGAATATTATTCCATCCATGGTGATCTGAATTTACCTAAACCTCTTTTGCTTGAATTTTCAGGTTATTATCACCCTTAAAATGATACTGCAAGGATATGAAGTTCTAATTTGGGGTAGATGGATATGGTCTAGTAAAGGCATTTATTATTAGTTCTTTTGTTATTTGTTTACAGATCCTTTCTATCCTTGTTTTGTAGATTCCCAAATTTGGATTTACCATTCTGGTCGGGTGCGATCAAAACTGTTTAAAGGCAAGAAGCAAAATATTCAAATTACACGTGTTTTAGTGGTCTGACAAACTTTGTGCCACCATACATCAATACTGTTGGGTACGTAATTTGATGTCATGTTGAAAAACTCGATATGCTGACATTATTGAAACAAGGCACCAATTATTTAAAAAATATATTGTAAAAATAAAAAAAGACTTTATGAGCATAGGAGAAAGCCCAGCAGACGCTAGAAAAACTGAACTGAAGAGTCATATAATATTTCTTTCAACTTTTGCATTCAAAGACAAGTAGCAAAATATGAAAAAATGTTAGTACTCTATGAATTGCATGATCATTGTATATTCCTTTCTCAAACAGGGAGGTTTCTAAAATTTCTAGGAAGAAAAAGAAAATCAAAGAAAATTTTCTTATCTTTTGTAGTTGTGCCAAATTTGGCCTGCTTAGCTTCATGTTCTGCTATGAAGGTATCGAGTATTCTTGGGGCGGGACCAGTACTTTGTTGCTTCAGACATTGGGAATGGAAGATGCAATGGTATGTCATTAGGGAGGTCTCTATGAATAATTTCATTTCTGCTGGAGGTATCTCCTAAAATGCTTGTGGCAACTTTACTTTTAAGGAGCTTGATGCTATGATTTTTATTTGAAAATCCTTCCTTTTACATGCTGCAGGTAAAAAAACGAGGCTTCTGAATTTATTCAGGGGCTGGTGTGATGAAGTGATTACACTAATCATGGAAACTCCGGACCACATGATTTCACAGAGGGACATATATGACAGAGATATGATCTATTCCTGGGAACTGGAGAGGACCCTAGTGGTGATCGTCGCTTCACCAGTATGCAACCATCTTGGCAAGGGGTTGCATGGCAATCGAGGTAAGTTTTTATGTGACTGGATTTTATATATAGCTGGCGAATAGGAAGAAGGGTTGGGAGTGTTTATAACTAAGCCTTGTAGAAGGTAAAGTATTGATAAAACCATTACTGAAGAAGTCAAGACCAGCTTTTGAGTTATAGCTTTACAACAATAGATGTAAAAAATTCAATTTTGATACTTACTAGTAAGATAAGTTTGTTTGAGCACGTTTTTTAATTTATCTCGTGAAGGTTGAATTCTGTGGACTTATCTCGTTGGCGATTGATTATATTTGCAGGACTGTTACCAACTCATCTTGAGCTTGATAAGATTGCCAACAGCAGATGCAGCATTCTACCATCGGATCAAATTGTTTCTGCCCTTAGAAGGTAAAACCCAGAAAATCTTAGATAAAGACTCAAATAAAACTGATCTAAAGTATTCTTTCAGTATTTCATCCTGATCAGGCTTAAGAGTTTTTGGACAGGGCATGGTGTGGGGATGGTGGAATGCTCAAAAGTGCCATTTTTCTAATGAAACTTACAAGGGTTTTTAGGTATTAGCACAAAAATTTCTGCGGGTTACTATAATGTTATTTCAGAGCTGAGCAGATAGGGAAGCTTTGAGTTCAGGATGGTTACTTGTTCTTGAACATGGTCCAGGCGAAAAGATCGGATCAATTTTTTTTTTTGTTTTTTTTCTGTCAATCAGGAAAAATGTATAGAGGTCCATAATGTTTGTAGCGCTTGTCATGAACAGGTATGAGAAGAAAAGATTGTTCCGTGTTAGCACCATCCACACAGCAAGTAGAATGGCATCTCAAGTGCTTGCTGTCTACCAACCCTACATAGAATTTGGATTTGTACATCTGCCTGTAAGATTTCTTTATTTGATTTCCTGAGTGGATCCACTTATAGTCATTCTTCATTTGAATTGAGAATCTGCAGTTATTCATTTTATGTTGGTTTTCATGGTTATATTACAGGGCCTGTCGACTCTGCGGATCATCCATCCTGGAATTCATGTCGCCCGGATGCTTTTCCCAATCTTTATGCAGCAGTTCATGACTTGGATGATATCAGGCCATGGGTAAGAAAGAAAGAGAAAGAATATTGCTTTCAATCCAATTTTATTGCTTTGGCTTCAACCATAAATCTCATTTCATATCTTTTAGCATGCTCTTATCCACGTAAAAAGATATATTATCATATTAAAACCAAATTTTATAAAGAATAGGTTATAATTGGAAATAAATTGGTGGACCCATATGTATGCATCATATCTATATGTTTCAGTTCAATATCGTTTTTGTTTTGAATTTTAATTGTAGGAAAACTTATCCTCACAGTGCACCAATATCACAACAGTTTAATCCAACTTTTTGGGTTGGAAAGGTGGAGGACTCAATCTGTGATAACATGACAGAATTTAAAAATAAAAATAAAAATAAATTGCATTTAGGAACATAACAACTTTGTTAGTACTTAAGGAAAGCACATTACCCTCAAAAACATCAAAATGACCAGATTTCAGAATTACACTCACTGCTACTCCCTTAATTAATTTTTGTGCAGATGTCTAAACCTATAATTATTTTAGAATCAGCAAGTCAATGTCTTTTTTTTTGGTTAATATCTAGCTAATCATCTGAAACGGTAGCTTCATCAAGGTTGGGGTAGACAGAGGAAGAAGGCAGACAGACCCTGCAGTCGCTTGAACCTCAAGCCTCAGGATGAGTGAGTGAGGGGCATTGAGACTGTGACTGGATATGTAAATGAAAACTGTGGAAAATGTGTGGTTGCGAATGGGAGGAGGGGCTTCTTCATTCTATTTTGTGAAATGGTAAAATAGATTTGTTACAGAAGACACCACCAAATGAAATGATGATTAACCCAAACAAACATGTACGCTACATATTTTATAATGTAATTCACAGTGAAAATTACACCCACAGAGGCCCCACCAATCAAATCAATCACCTCCTGGCCTGTTTTCTGCCCTTTGTGGATGATGATGCTGCCGCTGCTGCTTGCAACGCCCCTTCTCGCCACCACTCTCCCTCCCTCGCTTCCCTGTGTCTGCGGCTGCCGCTGCCGCTGCTTTCTTTGGCGGCCGCCCTACGCTCCGCTTCGATGGGCTGCTCCCGTCCTTGCCTTGCTTTCCTCCCCCACCACTCTGCCGTAACACCCTGTCTCTCCTCCCATCCTCTTTCTATCTCGCTTTTCTTCCGCCTCTCCTCTGCGCCAATTCTTCGAATCATTCACTGACTTCTTCCGGATGTCCATGGGCGAGTTCTTCTAATCCTTCAAGAAACTGGGCGGCACCCCGTTTTTGGCGGAAGCGAAGCGAAGCGAAGCGGAAGCAGTGCACAGCAGAGGAGGCATCAGCTTTCTTTTTGTCAGCTTTGGGCGTCTCTGCCTTATCCGCCGACCCATGATTCGCGCTTGTGCTTCGATTCTTGTTCAGATTATTACCCGACCGGTTCTTCCCTCCTCTCCTCAAGCTTCTCACACCAGTCGTAGTCGTAGTCGTCGTGGAAGTCTCCTTAGCGCTGGCTTTCACCACCAAACCCTGCCCTTGCCCTTGCCCTTGCCCTTCCCTTACTACTGATGGCTTGACATCCACAGCAGCAGGTTTCTCCTCACTCCGACTCTACTTTAGCCTAAGTGAAGCCTTGGCGGAGATGGAGCTCCGTTTGCGGCAGACAATGATGGGAGCCGACGACTTCTGCTTGGCAAGCAAGGAATCCGATCTTTCGAGGTCGGGCTTGGGTTGGGATGAGAGGAGATGTTCGGGCGGGGCAGGCGGGGGAGATTATAAGTTATGAATCCTCTAATCAAGACCACACGGCCTGCACTCTGTAGCAGCCAGGCTCAGCGCGGTGTCTCGGGAAAAAGACAATAAGTGCTGGTGAAAAGGAGGATAGGCCTCTGTAAATCGCTCGAGGGGAAGAGGAGTAAGACCCGATCGTCCAGCTTCATCTGTATGAACTCCAGCTCCACATGCTGCTTAACTATGCTTTTATTATTCTCCTGTCCCCTCTCATCCCCACCAACCAATCAAAAAGTAATGAAATTCAGAAGGCCTGAAGGCTGAAGCGGGGGTTATATTTGATTGAAGAACATCCGAAATTCAGGAGAGACAAAGGCATACTTTCGTATGAATATATATAGTGGACTCAGTAACTTAACAAGTCCCCATTATTCAAACAACTAAATCAGCTTTTTATCCTCATGATCCGACGGTCCAGAATCGTTGATGACCGGCTTCTATTTCTTATTTTGTATACATGCTATTCACCAGGATGGAAGAACACTCCTATGTAAGTGTAATGTAACCAAAGGATTTTATTTACTATGGAAGAAGAACACTCTGATGCTTTTTTTTTTTTTTTAAATTATTATTCTTTTGAAATAAAATAAAAATAAATGCGGGATGTGATTTGGCGGGTACACGTCACTCAAGTGGCCCCGGAAAAGGAACGGTGGTGAGATTGGTTTAGGATCGGTGTTTCACTTTGACGCGTTTCGGAAGATCGTTGTTTTTTTAAGTTAATTTATTGGATAATAATAATAATCATGGCTACCAATATTAACTATTATTATTATTGAGTTATTACATATTGATATTAAAAACAGCTGGGTTTAATTAATAATAATAATAATAATAATAATGGTATTATTCGCTTCGAGCCGGCGCTCGAAGAAGGAGCTGTGTTTGTGCGACCGGATAATCGCCAAAAAGCTAACCAATGGCTGTGATTTCACGCAGATCCGCTTGGTTGCCGGAGATACCGCTTCGGTCTCCGGCTCATCGCCGGAGCTACTACCGGAGATTTCCTTTTTGCGGCGGCGCTTCCTCTTCCTCGTAAGGCTGGCTGAACTTTGCACGTCGCTGCTCTCCTTTGTCCCGTCCTTCGAGTGAGCCGCCGATTCTCTCAACTCGGACGAGTCATCGGCTTTTTGGTTCGGTACAGCATAGCTAACTCGGTTATTTGCGAGTCGCTGGAAATAGGATCTGGTTTTGTCGAACCGGCCTCTGTCGGCTCCGGTTCTCTCGCTGCCTCCTCCGCAGCGGTTCCAATATTCTCGCCCTTCACTCCGGTCGAGTTCGATTCGTTGACCGACCGGTTTTCCCGGTCGGATTCCTCGCCGGAGACCAACTTTCCGGTGTCTTGTTCTGGAGAGGATTTTTCCGGCACTTTGCCCACAATCCTTTCTTCGTCGTTAGATCCTTCCTTCACTACGCGTCCAGATCTGGTTTTCTACGTCTTCTCATTCTCCTGGATCGTTCCGCTCCTCTTCAATCTCTTCACCTTCAATCAATGAACTGTAACAGATCCATTCCAAACATCTCAGATCCGGGGCGACCTCATATCATAACGAAAATAACACAAGAAATAATCTCATTCCAAAATTTATATAAAATAAATGAAATTGTAAAATCTGGTGTGTTAACTATGGATCGAAACATCAGAACGATGAACTCGTTTTCTAGTTTCAACCTTTGGAGCTTCCTCAACTCTTCTAACCATGGAATCGTATCGGTTTGTTATTGCTGTTTTGGCCAGCTATGGAATCTACGTTTGAGGTCGTGATATTTCTGCTGGCAGTTTTGAGCAGTTATCAAAAGATTAGGAAGAGACCTTCGAGCCTGTATTTCCATGGCGACTGAGTCCCAGTTCTGGAAGCCGTGCCGTTTTAACGCGCATGCTAGCAATAGCTCCTCCCAAGTCGTCCAGATATCGTTATCTCTGTTCTCTGTTCTGGCCATGTCGATGATGATGTTGTTGTCGTCGTTATTGACGTCGATGATTGGTGTGTTTTTTGCTCATCCCTCCATTTCTTTCAAAACCTAGGGTTTTTGTTTAATTCTTCCAGAATTAATTTTCTTTTATTTTCTCTGATAGCCAAGCAGGAAATCTAACCTTCCTCATCGCGTGAGGCGTTTTAAGTGTATATACGGACCTGACTTCAATGAGTTCTTTTCTAAAGTACAATTTACCTTCTCGATACAATATCAAATTTCCTTCTTGTCCCAAGTTCAAATGTTTATAGATCGCCGCTCACGAATTTACCATAATACCCTCAATTTTTTGTCGTCATCCTAATTCCAAAGTAGGTATGCGGGTTAGGTTTCCTGAATGGGCGGGGCCGGATGGGCCGCCGACTCGACCCATTTTATCAATGAAACTAATGGTTCTGCATAATCATATGAATTTTACTATTTCATTTAAAAAAAAAAGTAAGATTTTCTCTTAATTAATTTGAATGAAAATTTAAAATATATTTTTCAAAAATGTTTTCATTTATACAATTTCCCTCATTGATAAATTCTAGAATCCAAGATATATTTAAAAATAAATAATTAAAGTAAGATATATTTAATTTGGATATTTATTTCAAAAAACTATCCCTGCCTCAAATTATTAAAGAAACTTGGAATATTGATTGTAAACATAAAAGTCAAAAGAATCTAGATATGCACCATTGATGCCGCCGATTAATTTTGCTTGTGCTTCGGTTCGGGGTGTTCAATCGTTGTTATCTTAGTCTTCTAAATCAAAATTAATAATTATAGACAATTATTAAATTAGATTTGTTTTGGTGTTTTAAAAACTTGATCGCCACTTTAACTGAAAGATCTATTCTACTGCTTCACCGGCTCAGACCAATGGTCAACCGCTGGCCAACTACGACGACAATATATTATTTATATTTTAAAATATATAATTAATAATATTTATGATATTATTTTTTTATTTTTTATATAAATAAAGTATTTTAAAAATACGTATAATGCGTTTAAATACGAAAAACATATTAAAAATGGAATAAACTTATTTACATAAATATATAATTTGTTATATTTAAAATAATCATACTGACAAAGAAGGAAAGTAATTCCTTTTAACTTTCTCTTCTCATGCCTCTCGAATCCATGTTCATTGTATTTAATTTCAACTTTTTTATTACAATATTTTTAATTCTAAGTAAAACGAGTTATCATTTCACGTGAAGATCAAAATCGCACGCCGCTTTAACTAAAAAAATATTACGAATCGGAGCCCAGTCACCAACGGCTGATCGCCGGGCTCATCGATTCGATCATCGATTCATCCCCGGCTCAACCGCCGTTAGACGCCAAAAGGTTTTCGGAGATGAACGGACGCTTTATCTACATCACGATCGTTCGATCAATTAACCATCCGATCCGATCCGATTTTTAAAACATTGATTTTGGTTAATGTTTTAACTTTTAATCGATAGCACAATCAATCATTCAATGAAAAGTCAAGTGTATCCGCTTACACGGCACCTAACCTAATTTACGCTTTTTTTGCGTTTGCAAGATCACCATTCTTCTAGAGATTCGAGAATTTGTAAAAGATGCAAGGTCACAACAACTCATATGTATATTATTACTTATAAAGTAATTATAAGTCCTTAATTTTTTTATTTTGATTTCATTTAATGCTACTAAAACTTGCAGAGCAAAATAAGATTCCACGCCGAGGGAAAACTGACGTGGCCAAACAATATGATATATAACGCAGTCGTTGTACAGAAGAAAAAACGCGATTCTTTCCGTGATGGTTATCCGTGATGGAAGCTCGTAATCTCATGCACTGAAGTAACTACATGCGATATCGTTGGCGAAACCATAATCGGCGGGATTAAGAAAAGAACGATATGAAAAAATATATGGTTGGGCTCTATTTGTATGGGTGGAAGTGGATTTATCTTTATTCTACTTTTTGTAATATGAAATGGATGTTATCAAATTAAAGAAGGGAGATGATAACTAAAAAGTGCAATAAGAATTGACCATATTATTTGCTTAAAACAGAGCCGATGCCAACCCACTTCAAACATCACATGCCAGCGTATAATTTAATTTATATACAACTAAACACACTGACAAAAAACATAACACATTCCTTGTGTTTTGTTTTTTGCTTTTTTTAATTTTTTATTTCTAATAACTAAATTAAATTGGGTCAACATTTCTTTCATATTTATGGGTTATACTTTATCATTTTATGATGCCCATAATGCACTCTGCAGATAAGTGGAACTGGTCACAATAACAACCGAATAACATAAGAAAATGTAGTCAAGCACTTAAATTCCCTTTACTTAATAACTGGGTATAAGGATGACTTAATAAAATATGTAAAGAAGATAAAACAATAACACACAAAGTTGGTAATAATTGCTTAACTGAAAACCTTTAGCAGAAGGGTAAAAAACCATCGGCCGTCGGGGACAACAAATAGTTTCTACTCACATCAATGGCGATGTTATATCTCCAATAAGCCAAGACAAAAACGCGCATACCAACAATCCAAAATTAAACACTAATGTTTTTGATGTGAAATAAGAAGAAAAGAAATAATTCCAAAGTAAAACATAAATCGCGAAGACTTATCTTCCCCGCCGATATTGTATCGAATGATCAACTGTGATAATGGCATCACGCTTCCGAACTCCGTCTCAGTAACCACCGATCCAACGCGAACGACCTCAGCTTGTAATCTGAAACGATCCTCGATAGATGTGTATAAGCAGCCAATAAGTCGCACAAAACGCGTTATACCCGCTAACTCGCACTAAACACCAACGCCATGCGCAATGCAAGGAAAACAGACCCCAAAAGCGTAAATACAAATCCCATGTAATCTTATCTCTCGCCGCATATCATATCGACGATCCAACCGCATCGAATGGCAGATTCACGTTGCCGAACTCATTGGCCCAAAATCAGCCCGATCCAACTGAGCATCATGTAGCTGTAATTAAAACAATCCCTAAATGAATGTCGCGAAAATCACAAAGCTTTTCTTTACCTCCTTATGTAGTAAAGGCTGCCAACCCCACTCGCCTGTATCCTTTCTTCGAGTGTACTTTCGTCTTTTCTTTTTTTCTTTTTCCCTTACATACTGTTTTAAAAAATTATTTAATGGAAGCAATGTTATAATTATTAAAAAATTTAAGAATAATATATTTTAACTTCTTTTTCTCTGCTGGCATCTTTTCCTTGTTCATTGCTTATTTGATTTTTTTTTTATCGCATCGTTTGATATCATCCGCTTCATACCTCTCTTTCCATCACTTTCTTTCTCAATAAATGGCTATTCCACAAAATCTACATTTTCACTCGCTTTTCGCTTTGGGCCGCCATTCGACGCGGCGCTGATTATCAACTTCTCAGGTCATGCAAAGCATCGCCATTTGACGCTGCTTGTTTGTCATCGCTTAATACAACGCTTATTTATATGGTAGCCATACATGCTTGAAAGATATCCGTTCAAATCAAGTTACTGTCGTCAATATGCTATATAACTAAAATCATAGATATTATAGTCATAATAGTTATATTTAATTTGTATGCTCAACTATCAAATATATAAAAACGATTCATTATGTTATTAAACAGGATGTTGTTTCATCCTCAATGGTTTTTAACAATTTTATAATTAGTATATAATATATTAGTTTTAAAATAATTAGTATATAATATATGATTAATATATTAATCATTGTTGTGTTAACTATTTTATTTTCAATTTTATATTTTTAATATAATTTGTATGATAAAAATTCCAAAATGCATTTGAGCTGCTCATAAATACGAAGATAAGGGCATGTTTGGTTCATAATTTTAAGTACACAAAACTTCATTTTAGTGTTCTTAAATTTACTCATTGTTATATATAAATTTACAGTTTTCTGTGTCTTTTGGTAGAATAAAAAAAGAAAGAAAGAAAAGCATATTCTTTGTGTTTTCTTTGTTGTCTAAAAACAAAAAAATGGGCTTTTTTAAACTGCAACCAAACAGGCTCTAAGCTGATTTGTATTCTTTTATTTTTTTTTTTTTGATACTAGTTTGAAGATGAAAAAGCCGGCCTTTTCATTTGGTCAAATAAAGTAACCTGTTAATGTGAATGGCTAAACTTTAAAACGAAGCTTTATGCTATGTTCGGTTACTGCCTTATTAGTGGGAGAATACATTTTCCTCTATTAGTTTAAAATTCAAAAAAATGAAATTAAAATTACTTATAAATTTATATCTGTAAATTATTTAATATTGATATTAAAATAAAATAAAAAGTTATACACTGGCTTAAAAACAAGAAGTAAAAAGCATCAACTTTTAAATTTATTTTCATTTTTTATTTTTCCTTCTTCTCTATTTCATACATATTTAGAATTTGTCACTTGCTGAACCCGCATTTTCATACAAGCATTCTTATTCGATAGCGAGATCAGATTTTATCATGAAAATATATATATTTAGTCAAACTGATGTCAAATTACCTATCTGGTGGCGTATTCAGAATAAAAACAGAAAGACTCCCGTATAAATCCAGATTCACTAAACAAGTTTAGAGAATCAAGTGATAATTAATTATAAATAATGAGAAAAAATATTTACATGACCAAGATATAAAATAAATAAATTTTATTCACTTATAAAAAGAGAGATCCAATTTTATTTACAAGAGAATTATTTGTATTTATTTTTTATAAAATATTGTCAAAAAATCAACTTTGTCAAAAATATTTATTTAACTAATTTAGAAAGGAAATTGAACTTCCTACTTTATTTTAAACAAAAAATTTATTCTTATTAGGAAATATAATTTTATTAAAAAATTGTTTAAAAGTTATTTTATTTAAAAAAATGGATAATCTTTTTTAAAAACAAATGAATAAAGGAATTTGATTAAAAATAACATTTTGAATTTTTTTTAAAACAAAACTTGTGATTCTTTATATAAAAATCATCTTTCTATCTTTCTTTATTAGGAAAAACAAAATTATTCTTAAACAAAAACATATTATGAACTTGTTTTATTAACTAAAATTATTGAATTATTATTTTTATTAACACATAAATTATAAAACTATATGTTCAATTTTACATACAACTAACTAATATATATATAAATGAATTTACACACATATATATATATATATATATATATATATATATATATATATATATATATATAATTAAACATCAATTATGAAGGAAAAAATTGTTGGAAAGGATATACATTATTCCAAATCCCAAATTTCTTAATAACATAATAATTAATTGAGTAAAAATCCAATATAACAAAAAATGCATTAAAATATAGTATTTTAAGACTTAAAATATAGTTTATGTTAAACAAAGTGAGGAAAAAAAGTGTTTGGGTGGTGAGAAAATAAGAGGGAAAATAAAGGAAAAAGTGATGGAAAAGGGGAATGGATGGTCATTATAGGCGGTGGGTCGCCAACAGTGACCGTCCGGCCATGATAAGTAGTGGTGACAAGAAAAACGAGAAAAAAAAAAAAGGTATGAAAAAAAAAAAGATGGAAAGAAATATAATAAACTTGAAAGTTAAAGAAACTAATAAAAAAATAAAATATTTTTTATTTATTCACATAAATTGTATTTTATGATTTATTTTGTTATTGGAATTTTCTACACCTATATTGATCTGTCTTTTCCTTTATGTAATAAGCTTCATTATTATTCAATTTTCCACATGTTTTACAATGTTTTAAAAGTGACGTCGCTTTCTTTCAAAAAAAAAAAAAAAAGTGACGTCGCTTTCCTTCTCTTTTCTTGTCTCAAAACCCAAACATCTTTTTTTTTCCTTTTTTTTAGCATTTTTTTGTCAAAAATCACACATCTCATTATTTGGTTTACTCAAATCTGGACTTCCTCCTATGATAAAATCATTTATTACACATGACTAAATTTTTTATTTGATTTTTCTCTTTATTTTCTATATTTATCATCAATTTTATTACGGTATATATTATTCGTTAATCTCTTTTCGTTGTATTTTGTATGGATGATTCAAACAATAACATAACTTTCATCAAATAAAAAAGTCACATCAAATTATTGTTCATTGAAATGTTTTATCATATTTAAAATCTTAGATATTTTTAGATATATTTGGATTATCTTTTATATATTTGATGTTATGTCATTTTCTAATATTTTTAACGATTTGATTTGTGTGTTGAAATATAAAGATATTATCATTTTGAATCAATAAAAAAAATTTAATCGAGTCCGGTTGAAATAATGAACCATAAACCGTACAATTTTTAAAACATTGGTTTCTTGTAAATACCTGACCATGAGATGTTGGACAGGCCCAAGGCCAAGATCCACAAGTTGTGCTAGGGGTTTTAGAAAAATAATATAAAAAAAAAAAAAAAAAAAACATGGTTGGAAAAATAATCATAATTTTAATGCAATTTTTTTCACATAATAATATGATGAAAATTTAAAAAAGTGAAAATATTTGTTGAAAAGACATTTCCAATGTAAATTTGTAATTTTAGAAATTTTAGAGTGCCTCTAATTTTTAATAATACTTTAAAATTTTAAAAAGTGTCCCTTAAAAAAAAAAAAAAGGTAAAACGTAATATTTTCAAAATTTTAAAAAATGCCTCCAAAAGTGCATTAAATTTATGATTATTTCTTGAAGAAATTTTTACTATTTTTTCCGCAAAATCATAAATGTACCGGCGGCGGTGATCGTGAGTTTCCGGTCAGTGATTATTCCGGTGAGTTCAAGCGTGAAGCGTCGAGCTCACTATTCATTGCCAAACACGTCTCTGCCACGTCTGTTATCAGCCGCCGCGTGATCGATTCCGATTTTGCTCACCGACCACAAGGAAAGGGGCATTGTCGGCAGGAATCCCTGCCGTCTGATTCCTGATGTTGTCTATGGTAGGTTTGGGCTCCGTCGGAAATTTAATTAGGTTTCACCGGAGTTTCAGCATGGCACTGTCAATCAATCGGGCAGCACGCTATCGATCATGTTTCCAGCCGGAAAACTGATTCTCTTCCCGCTTTCCGGCGGCGGTTCTGCATCGTCAACGACCGATCCATCATTGGGACGGCAAGATAATTTGATCAACGATCCGGATTCAGGTGGATAAGTTCAAACGCAGGTCCGTGGCTTCTCCGGCCGCTCGATCGAAATGAAAACCCCAAGATGATACTGAGTAGAGGTTTTTTGTCATCTTCTCGAATGTACCTTACCAAGCTTATCACTTCTGCTAAAACCCTAACACACTTCCAAGTTCATTTCAGATTTTTCTGTTAAAGTAGAACCGCCGTTCTTGTTTGATCGCAATGCTACTATTGTAATATTTTTTGTTTTTTTGTTTTTTTTAGATAAATAAATTTTTATTTCTAAAAATTATGCTGGATTTTTTTTTTCTTAAAAGATATCTTTATTTATTAAAATGAATTAAGACAAAAAATTTAAAACATATCTTTGATATTTTAAACCTCATTCTCTTTCAAAAAAAAAAAACCTTTTCCATAAAAGTATTTCAATCTAAAATTTTAGAAGAATGGTATTTTTTGGGGGTAGATTTTGACCGGTTTTTTTTTTTTTTTGAAGGATTTTGGCCAAGTGTCTGAAATTCTGAGAAGGGCATGACCATGAGTAATGAAATAGAATAAAGTGAATAAATGAAAAAATCAAATCAAATAAATATAAGATAGATATAAATTTAATAATCCTTTTGGGAAGCCATTTTTTTAAATGTCTTTAATCAAAAGTTGACTTATTTTATTTGTTTTATTGATAATATATAGAGAGAGGCAGGCAGAAAAATAGGAAAACCTTAAATTTATCCTTTTTTTTTCTTTTCATCTATATCTTATAGTCTATTTTTCAAGAATAGAGAGAATTTGAGTCATTTTTTTGCTTAAAATCACTCATGTGTGTCTTTTTCTTTCATTTTATTAATTAATAAAATGGTTTTTTTACGAATATTTAAGTTCTTTATCTTTACTTTTCTTTATCGTTATCGCTTTATCTAGCATTCGTTTATCATCTGGCTGCTTTATCGCTTGTCATATTTCATGACGCTTATTTGTAGATATGAATGATTCAAACAAACAAATCGGATTTGATAAGTCAAAATACAATTATCATTGACAAGATGCTGTTAACTCTGAATCATGATATTCTAATAACTATATTATCAAATTCCAGAAGCTTTACGACGATTTATTACGCTATTAATCCCTTTATATTATTTCATCATTATTTGCTTAGCTTATTTCAGATTCAAACTATTGTTAAATTCAATCAATAATATTATTATTTTTTTAAATTTAATATATATATATGGAAAATCCATATTCAGTGTCATAAAACCCGAGACACCAAATACGTGCTTTTAAATTCAAGTATTTTGAGTATTCGAAATTGGTTCTATTGATTTAAATGTTTATTTGTAGTACCTGTTTCCACAGACTCGAAATATACCCAGCTGACTTCATATGATAATAAGTTTGCACCCAAATTTTCTGAAATAAAATTGGGAAATCCGAATCAATTCGAGAGCTGCTGGTAAAGTTGTACTTACCACTGAAAGACTTAAGTGTCATAGATGAATAGATTGATGCAAAATAGAAATTTAATAATATTAACAAATGATATGCAGAAAAGTTTCTAATAAATTAAGAGACAGCACAAATGCAATTACGAAAAGTTGAAGTTGTAACGAAGCTTTGTTTTCGCCAAACATGGCCTTTAATAAACACGTGGTTTTAAGACCACCCCCGGCCTCCAAAAGAGAGAAAAAAACGGGAGAGAAGAGAGAAAGAGAGAAGAGAAGAAGAGGAAGAGGAAGAGGAAGAGGAGAAGAAGAGGAGAAGAAGATAAATCAAGATCAAAGGTATGGAAACCCACCTTGATTATGAATTCTATGAGATTTGGCATGTATCTTTGGGTTTGTATGATGATTATTTTGCTTCAAACCTGTGGTTTTGTGGTTTCTATCTTAACCGAAAAACGATAAGAATTACGCGTAAAACCCCATACAAGACAAAGGCTCTCACGAATCCTTCGGCGATTTAATCCACGGGTTAATGGAGAGTAATCGAAGTTGTGCGCTTTAATAAACCCCAACTAATCCTCATGTTTTGTTTGTATGGTTATAAACTCCAGAAGGTTGGTTTTGGAAGAAATCCATGATGACGAAGAAATATATGAAATTGAAAGAGAAATTGAGCAGAAAAGATATTGCAAGCAATTTGGAATCATTTTGATGCGTGGCTCATGCATGTGCTCGACGGATCAAAAGACAAAAAAATCGCCAAAAACATCATACCAAGAGATTCCCTGTCGACTCAGACCGTACAACTCAACTCAGACTGGCACAACTTGTACTGTCATTTCAATAGTTTGCAGATTCCAGACAACTCGAGTCATAATTTGCACAACTTGTTATGGCTTTTCCACACCGCTTAAGATTTTACTTCATAACTTACCCATTTCTTTATCCGATTCAAATGATTCAAGCCAGCCAATTAAAATAAACTTCAAGGAGAACAAAACTTAAAGAGAAGGCATTGCCAAATTTGATCCTAAGGGCCCAAAATACACTCGAAGTGGGACCATGTGCAAACCAAATTCTGGTTTCGTTGAACATAGAGAAGTCCGTTGTTTCCCTGACGTATCCTGAGTTCCTATGGTTCGAATCAAAGGAATTCATGCCAATAGAACCTTAGCACCTTAGCTTTAAATTATAAGGACATATGGTCAAATATAAAGTTAAGACTCGGAAAAAATGAGAATACAAACTGTCACTAGAAAACTCCAGAAATGACTCACAGAAGTGAAAATGCCATAACTTTAGTTTGGATGATCCGATTGGATTGATTCCAATTTCTAAATAAAGTAGAATCATAGAGGAATAAGAATATAGGTTGCATAATGTGCTAAGTATAGAAAGGTATAGGAATATATTATAAGATATGATAGGTATAAATCATAAAATATAATAAGATATGATAGGAACATGTCATAAGATATGATAGTCTAAAGTAATACTATTGATAGGCACATATGCATAAGAGTAAATGATATGAATATAAGCGTGTATGGATAGATTATATGATAGATATACTTAAATGAATGTGATAGAACATGCTAAGAACAAATGATGTGAATACGTAAAAGATAATGGTATAAGATGTATACCGAAAAGCATTAGCATGGAACACGCTAGGATTATACGACAGATAAAACTAAAACGATGTAAAGATATGAATATATGCTATATAGATATATGAGAACCTAAATGTGAAACTACAAGGAGAACTAATACAGAGTAAAGTAACGATAGTATATATGTGCATACAAATATGATAACAATAGTTATTCATGCTTTTAAGTAGATATGTACAAATGTATTGTTCGACATTCGCTAGACCTGGTGTGGCTAGATAGCATGCCTATAGGAAGATACAAATGGCCAAGAAGATATTCATAGATTAGATATCGCTCGCTGCCGGCGACATAATCCGGCCGACGCGCTGCCCCGCAAGTGGTCACCATTAATAGACGTGAGATCACCGCCAGACAGCCGATAAGTATCTTTCAAAATTACAAGATATGACATGTCACCGCCTCAGACAAAGGATGATACCTTCGTATTAATGCATTGCAGATCACCGTCGCATAGCGATGCGACTCTTCGCACACATAGTTTCCTCGTGATCCGCTTTGGCAGATTCGCATATGAAACCAAAAAGGAAACGATATGTATAGAAGATAGACCTGGTTATGAGTAAAGATAAGATCGCTTATGCGATGAAAGTATAGACACATAAGAACAAGAAGTACATTATAACTGACATTTAAAATAAGTATATAAACACAAAGAAAAGAATGAAAGTATACGAAAGCACAAAGTATATGATAGATAGAATATGAATGTTCCGGCGATAGTACAAGTATGAATATGTATGTGAAAGTATGATGTAACATATGTCAAAGACATAGAATATATCTGACTCATAAATATGAAAAGACTAGAGATGTGTAAAAGACATATGAAAGAACAAGATATGTAAGTATAAGAATGTAGATAAACTTATTGTGATAGTATAAGATAGTTATATGAAAGTATACGAGACATGGTAAAGCACAGGAAACTCAGAAGAACATGATACAAGAAATAAGATGAAATAGATCAAGTATACGTATATAAAGGGCGACAAGAAATAAGCCAAGTATTTGTGATAGATAAAGAATGATATGATATGTAATAGTACAAAGAATGCAATAAATCATAGAACCGAAGATGAAAAAGACATAGACTAGAGACATGCTATGTAACTTGACAAAGACAGAAACATTGAAAAGACATATAACAAGCGTGAAAGATGAACACAAGACAAGTATAAGAATACGTAAAGTACTAAACAGAATACGTAAGATAAATAAAGGAGATGCTAAAGACATAGAACATGTGGCTAGAAAAAGATCGACATGCACAGAATATCGATGATAAGGAATTACGCGAGAAATATGTTTGTAGATACGTATAACGTGACAGCAGATAAGTCAGGATGGGCCTATCAGGTTGTCCATGCTTATGTTCCCACCAAGTCAGAAAGCTTAAGATCGTGTTCAATCCGTATGTGACAAGTGAGCGTAAGACAAGCCGATAGAGGACAGACATTCCACATCAAAGAAAGGCGCCGACTGTAGAGAAAGGTCATCAGCCGCTCTAATCTCAGTTTTGTAATAGTAAATTGTATTAGTACAAGTAAAGGGACTCTCAGATGTGTATAGATTGTGATGGAGACACCCCGGTGGTACTTTGTATGTATAAATGATTTTGTTTTACAGTAAATTATTTATATACCCACAGTACAGTACACTGAAAGAACAAATAATAAGAGTCCCAAAGAAAGTATAGTATATAGTATAGTCTCACGCCCGACTTCTGCCTCGATCCGCCTAATCTGGGTTTCCGCCGGATCTGTGTGGCGTGACACTCCAAGTCAAAGTAATAGTTGTTTTATTTAATTTAGAAAGTTTGTTTTCTTAGTCAAAGTAGTAGTTGTTATTTCTTTTTAGAAGTTGTTTTATTTAAATTATAAAATTTTTGTTTTCCAAGTCAAAGTAGGAGTTTCTTTATTGGATTTATAAAGTATGAGACTTATATATACCCTATAATGTAGTTTTTGACAATCAATCAAGTTTAATAATATTTTTCAGATTTCTCTTTTTTAAGAGTTATCTCTTATTCTCTTATCTCTTAAGTGGATTTCCTTGAGTAGCGAGTTTGTTGATTCTTATCCCTAAGTGAATTAATTGGGTGGCGAAGTATATCTCTTTTTCTCTAATCTCTTAGATAGATTCCCTTGAGTAGGGAGTTTGTGGCTTCTTATCTCTTGGTGGGTTCATTGAGTGGTGAAGTAAGTACCTATTTTATAACCTCTACTCATCTCAGTCATATTTTCTTTTTAACTTTTCAAATCCAATTATCTAACTACAACCCAAAACTTTCAAATTTTGGTTCCATACTTCAAAACTTTGTCCAAATACTTTGTTTAACCTAAAAACCATAAATACAACCATCCATAACTTTAGAGAAACCCCAAATTGATAAAGATAATTTCAACATTCAATCAGCCAAGGATCACGTTAACACCCAACATGCAATCTTGCGACTATGAAATGCGCAAGGATCATGATTATCTACATGGGAAATAAAATCACAAAATGGAAACATTCACTAGTGTTCTTTTTTAGATGTGTTGACCCTCAAGACTATAAGACAACTTTTTATCTAGATGGCAATCTTTATTGTAATCTTTATTTTGCCTTTTTGTATATTATTTCTTGCCTTTTTTGTATAATTCTTCTAGTTATAATGGATGTTTGCATGTAGTAAACTGGTATTATCACCCTTGAAAATTCGTTTTATTCTTCATGGTATTCGCGAGGTGAAGTTCGTAGCGATCAAAAACTACTCTTAGCATCGAGCATTACATTAATGCTCAAGTCTCATCTCCCGTCGGCTGAATGCGTCAAACTACAGCACATAGGCTGCAAGTTCTTCCCCTTGTTGAAGTCTAGGATTAATTCATCATTTCCAAGATAAAAGGCATATATCATAGAGTAGTGGATGCCGAAGGAGGAGGCCAATGATCGGTTGATGTCTGAGACATGGTCTCCTGACGATGGTACACACATCATTGGCTTCTTTGACTCATGACAGAAGATGTGATGCTTCTATTAGATGGAATGGAGACTGCTTATGATGTATGAAACCCTCTATAAGAAAAGCTTCTATCCATGACCAAAGAAAAGGAGGTTTAACTCTCCAATAGACTTGGGGGGTTAAAGAAAGGTGCAAGATCTCTTGATGAATATCTAAGAGAATTCAAAGGCATTTGTGATGCATTAGTTGCAGTTAGAAAACTTGTGAATGATCTAGATAAGGTTTTTCAACTTGCTCAAGGCCTCGAAAATAAATAAATGGATTTTCGAGTTGCAATGTTATCAAAGCCACCATATCCCTCATACAATCGGTATGTTTTGGCTCTACAAGGGCATGAACAAATGGTTATGACAAAAAATGAGGAGCATAAGGACTCAATGAATCATGAGCATGCCTATTTTACTCATCGAGGAAGAGGAAGAAACCGAGGTGGAAGATTTCATTCTAGAGGTTGTGGCTTCACTCCCGGTGGAGTCATTCCTTAATACTACTTAGTGATCCAGTCAAGTCGTTTCATACCAAAGTAGCAGCTTCAAAGCAACTTTAGTTTACTGACCTCCATCCCCGCAACATAAAACTAAAATTCCCGGTATTGTCATGCGCCAAATTTGTAATAAGGTTAACCATTCTGCCTTGGATTGTTGGAACAAATTTGACTATTCCTATTAAGCAGAAAAGATTCCTCAAACCTTGGTTGCTATGGCTCTAAATGAAGAAGAAAATGATCACTGCCTCGTGAACTCTGAAGTAACCTTTACGTAACAAATAATCGGTTAAAGTAGCTCAAAATAACTCCTTATAAAGGAAATGATGCAATATCTGTGGGAAATGGAGAAGCTTTAAGAATATCACACATTGGTGAAGCAAGACTAAAAACCAAACATGGAGATCTTAAGCTTAAAAATTTATTGGTTGTTCCTGAAATTAAGAAAAATTTGTTGTCCATTGGGCAACTTACCTTTGATAACTTATGCTATATAAATTCTCATCTTGGTTTGTTGTAAAGGATCGGTTTCGAGTAAATTAGTACATGAGAGGAACTAGAAAGGGAGGTCTTTATGCTTTGAAGAATGATATGATTGATTATGGCCAATCTTAGATCAGTAAAGCTTCATCATAAGTGTGGCATCCCACAAACAAAATCCTATAAAGCTCTTTAGAAGAAAATTTCATTGAAGTGTCTAGGTGGATGAAATCAACAACGGTTTGTGTGGAGTTTTCCAATTGGGAAAAGTATAAACTCCCATTTAGTTTAAAAATAAAGCTTTCAATGAGCCTCTTGATAAAATTCATTATGACTTATGGGGGGGCTTACACCAAATAATTTAACTCAGGGATATAGATATTATGTTATCTTTATGGATGATCATACTCGGTACACTTAGCTCTACCCTTTAAAAAGGAAATCATATTTTCTGAAATTCCAAAGTCTTGTTGAGAATCAATTTGAAAGACGAATAAAATTTTAAGTCTTTGGAGGAGGTGAGGTTCAATCAGCGATTTTCATAATCATTTGAACAAGTGTAGGTGGCAACAAATTTCATATTACAGAACTCGAACATAATAAGGTTGCGGAGAGAAAGCATAGACACATTGTAGAAATGCAGATTACAACAATCTTTCCATATGGAAGCTACCTTTGGGTTTATGGGTAGATGCATTTCTCACACCATACATATCTCATAAATCGACTACCTTAGATGAGTGTTGAAATGGAGGAGTCATTCTTTATTCCATAAATATCCACGAGATATAAGAAGCTTGAGAATATCTGGTTGCCAATGTTTTCCATATCTCAAATACCATGTAAAGAATAAATTATCACCTAGACATATCACATTTTTATTGGATGGTTCATTACCTGAAAATTATAGATGTTGGCGTCCCTCGGCAAAAAAAAGTATATATATCTGAAACCACGTTATCTTGATGGATTTCCTTCCATATGTAACTCTGCCAAAGAAAACCATTTACGAGTTCTACAATGTCTTTATTTTCGTGTCCTTGGATGCATGTGTGAGGATTCGAAACAATTCCACGAAGACAAAGTTAGGGAACGAAACACAAACAACCAATTGAGAAAATCTGTTTCTTTTGATGATGAAATTCAAGCTGAACTGAATCAACATTTTGATCCCATGTTGTGCAATAATAGCCTATGTATTATTCATGTGCATGACAACCAAGCCAGTATAGATGAAAGTATCAAGTGTCAACACTATTGGAATTCCCACTACTAGTGAAACGTCTACTACTTCTACTGTCGTTGAAACACCAATTGGAACACCTCTTGGAGCTAAAACGTGTACCGCTCCTCAACTTGCTAGTGTTGAACCACTCATTGGAATTCCCGATGAGTGCTGCCAGGGTGCTTTGCGAGATCTGCTTCACAGTGGCTACAATCCCTCTACTACTAGCAATCCTCTTGATATTAGCCAACACCTAATTGTTGATATCTCGCTTCCTCAAAGAAGCCAGATAAATGGTCCTCGGGAACATCACAAAGATAATCCCGAGACTCATATGATCACTAGAAGTAAACTCAAGAATGACCCGAGTTTGAAGTCTCAAATGATCACTTTTTCTATGAGTACTATTGCTATGATAAAATTCCCCATTGGTTTGATCACACAATGTGTCATAGTTTAAAATCAATGAGTGTGACAAATATTGTATACATGAGAAATACACTAATTCATGTGTATTTGTTTGTCTTTATGTTGATGATATGCTTATAATGGGAACTTAATAAGGATGTATTGTAATCACGAGAAGTTATTAAGCTCCATATTTGATATGAAAGACTTAGGTCTAAATGATGTAATTTTGGAGTTTCAAAAGAAAAAAGAAGCTCTTGAAGGATACATATTTTTACAATCATTATGTGGAAATTTTTTCATTAAATATGATTAATCAAATTGCAAGGTTAACATTAACACCATTTGATGCAAATTTGAAAATTGAAAAAGAATCTTTGGAGATGCAATCTTCCTGAAGTTATAGGTAACTTGATGTACCTCATGAACTCCACTAGGCGAGGTACTTATTCGAGTAGTGAGGCTTGAAGTAAATATACAAATAATCCTAGAAAAGACCATTAGGAAGCTTTGGTTATAAGTGTTAAAGTAAATACTCAAGTATTATGTAGCCCCGTCAGAAGGGTGTCTGTTATGTGTAGGTATGTCGCGTGAGCTTCCTTAATTATTTTAGTGTCATAATAGAATTTTGAAAGTCGTTTTAAGGGTGAAATTATAAAGTTTTTTGAAACGATTGTGACACTTTTGCAATTAAGGAAAGTGGATGGGGTGAAATTTCTAATTATGTAATTTTAAAGGATAATAATAATAATAAATTCTGTAATTGTTCGGGAAACCTAGAAAATTCACTAGATCTCGGATGGCAAGCAGTTGTGCAGATTAAATTCGTCTCGTGAGAATTTATTGGCCAAGAGAAAATTTCGTTTGAATTAGAGGCCGGTCGAGAATATTTTACGATTTTACGGGTGATAAGTCGACAAGGACTTCGGGGGTAGAGATTTTTCACCAAAATCTGAGTAAATCAAATAACATGGTTAAAGGATTCTTCAAAAATATGAGTGATGAAAAATAAAATTTTGGGATAAACGGACTCGAATAAGGCAATATAAATTATGTATCTAAATAATAATAATAATAGTAATTAAAAAAATAAAAAAATAAAAAGATAAAAAGCAAAAAACGAGAGAGACGATTGAAACGGAGAGATGCGGAAAGGGAGAAAAGGTTTTGCTTTTCTTTTCTTATTTCTTTCTCAGTTGCAAGGAATTGGATCGTAAATTTTCATCGGATGAAGGCAAGTTGGTATCACGCGACGAGCTACGCATAGGTACCAATATCTTAGCCTTTTGTCAGAAACTTTAAAAGATAGAAAATTTGTCTACTTGTATTATTTCGAGCCTAAATGCTATATAATGGCTTGAAATTTTCTTAAAGGCCGTGGTGGTAAACTTGGTCCGAATTTTTTAAGGAAATGAGTTTAGGAATTACGAAGCGTATTCGGTCAGTGAATTTCGGGACTATTTGTTGTTTAGTTTAAATTTCAGGATTGTAGTCGAACAGGTCGGACAAAATTTTCTGAAATGTTTCAAGTATTTTTAGACTACATGGAAAGTCCACTTTGAGTCGAAGTTAGGCTAAAACATATAGTTTTTATGGGGGCATTTAATGTGAAGGGACATTTTGGTCAATTTCACATCATATTATCGATGTCCTTATCGAATGAGACTAGCACGTAAAGTTTTGTTAGAATCGAAGTTCGTTCGATATAGTCACTTTGAAAGCCATGTGTATGTTTTATGGTTAAACGTTGGGCGAGAAGCGTTTTTCGTACTTTGTATGGATTGTGTGGGCGTTTGAGCATCGATGAAATCTGAAATTAGCAGCCAAAAATTGTAGGGGTAGTCGAAAAGGTGAGTACTTTCAAAATCCTTTTCTAAAGCGAAAGTGTTTAAATTACAAAGTTTGTTAAGTCTTTAAAAATATAAATTTATAAAAGCGTTTTTTCATAAAACATTTATCTTCGCGAAACTTCGATTTCGGTGTTAAACTTGGTTGGCTGGTTTAGCAGAAACCACTAAATGTACGGCTTTCGGTTCCGGTCGGATGTATTCCCCGGTTGTGCATGGCAAGGTTATGGGATATTATGACTAACTATATTGCCTGGTCGGCAATTGGGAGTTAGATCTAGAATATATAGTGAGTCGCCCTCTGCACATTCGGGGTATATAGTTAGCATGTTGACTTAGTACATGGCGATGAGGTGTTGGTTAGAGGTTCCATCAGGGCATTTTAGTTCAGGGTTCCATTATGTTTATAGAGATCCCGTCGTGTTCACTTAGGACCATCTTAAGCGGGTAGTGTTCCTAGGTTCACGATGCGGTCCAGAGGTTCGAGTGGTATCACGTCTAGGGTATTTCATAAATGAGCCCGCGATGGTTGAGTACTTGATTTCCGGTATAAGCGGCTTTGAGATATTAACCACCCGCGAAGCTTGATTTTGGCCCGGCGAAATAGTTTTGAGCCGGTTTTTCGGCGAAATAGTTTTCGGCCACGGTTTTCATAAATGGTTTCATAGCAAAGCTTCGGTTTTCTCATAAACGAGGTTTACAACCATTTTTGTCTGATTTTCATATTGGGAGGTACAAGCGACGGGGACAACAACATTTAGAACTCAGTACTCAGCGATCTGGATTTGGCTCACAGTTTTCTGTTTTTAAAATAATTTTTCAGGTGCATGTGTTGAAGCCCAAAAACTTTTCCAGGATCCTCAGTCCTAGAAGCTGTGTTATATAAGATAAGGTGTAAATTAAAAATAGTAAAAGTTAAAATGTGGCATTTTGTATATGTAAATATCGTTTGTAAAATATGCATGCATGGTTTTGAGAAAAAACGAGGTTGCTATGAAATTAGCATGTTGGATTGATCCTTATCTTATATTTTGATGAGGACCCGGAGGGTCCTTTATTGTTGTAGTTGGACATTTGGAAAACATTGGAGTGTATATTTTTTATATAGGTGATTTTTGTATTTGGGCTTGACCCGCGGAGTGCGATCGTTATCTTTACTTAGGATTTTATTAAATCTAAAGGTGTGATTTTGATAGAAAAATGAAAATTTTTATAACGTGTTTCCAAAAGGCAGTTCAACGGTTTTAGCGACTTAGCTTCATGGTAACTTGTCGGTCGAGGCGAGCTTGGCTCGGAGATTCTTGTGGAGTTCTTGGCGAGATTTCTCAATCACTAGGAAGGGGGTGCAATCAGTATAATATAACATATGGATTACATTATACAAGATATCCACCCGGTACTTGAAGGCTACGGTGATGCTAATATGAGTTTGGAGTAATATAGAAACTAAATCAACTAGTGGATATGTATTTTCCATGGGAAGTGTTGTTGTTTCTTGGAAATATTCTAAACAAATGTGTATAACACGTTCAACTATGGAGTCTGAATTTATAGCACTAGATAAAGCTGCTGAGGAGGCAGAGTGGCTAAGAAATTTTTTAGAAGACATTCATGTATGGCCTAAGCCTGTAACGGCCATATGCATACATTGTGACAGTATGACAGCACAAGCTAAAGCCAAAAGTGACATTTATAATGAAAAGTCAAGACCCATAAGGCGTAGGCACAATACTATTAAACAATTGATTTCTAGTGGAGTAATATCGATACAATATATAAAGTCAAAGGAAAATTTAGTTAATCCTTTGACAAGGAAAAGCCCGAGCAAGTTAAGAGGTATATCGGGGAATGGGATTAGAGCCATTTGAATGAGTAATACTAGGCGAAAACCTAACCTAATTGGCTCTAGGTTCAATAAGAAAACTAGTTTAGTAAAACTCAAGTAGTGAAACATATACTATACTCATTCCTAAGATGTTTAATGTGTTATTTGTCGATGTGTAGGTTATGTATAGCATTTAATGACCGATATTTTTATGTAAAGGTGAGCTTGAACATAAAGCTTTAATCATTGTCACCTATATGATAGCAATGCGGGGTCGCATTTATGAGAATTGAATGACTAAAATTCTCTAGAGCTATCATAAATAACCGAGATATGTTCAAGACCAAAATGAACATAAACGAATAAACTCGAGTACTTTTAAGTTATGTTGTGTGTAATACACATTGTTTAGGTTTACTACAAGAAGGTGAACTAATCAAGATCTATATGTCAATTGCGTCACCGATTAGATCGAATGTGTAACACTAAGGTAAGTTTAAATCCAAAAGATACTTTTCTTGAAGCACAACATTTTTGTTTCCTCTCTATGCATTACATAGTTTTATTTATGAATGTAAATTACCCTTTTGTTTTAAAATGTAGGATACCGCTAGAAGTTTTAAACAAAATTCAAAGTCTCACATCGATTGTGTGCAAGCTCAGATAACACTTTATAAGAATTGAGGCCTTACTATTGATGAGAATTTGAAGCCCACTAGTGATGGGTGAGTCTCTTCTCCATGGGCTCCCTTGGTGGGTCTATCAAATATATTAAGACGGGCCTTAAGCTCAGCCGATAATGTAGCTTTGGAAATAAAAACATACTTTATTTTATTTCAAAACGTTTTTTTTGAAAGAGTGCATCTTCTAAAAAGGTTACAAACTTTCATAAATGTTGCATACTAATGTATAAATATTCATTTTATGATTCTTATACAGCTAAGTTTATTTTTTTTCCAATTGACATACAAAAACAGTGCATTCACTTATTGGAGAGGAAAAATAAGAAATAATTTGCTTTAGTTGAAGTTTCTTATAAATACTCACACAATAGATAGCTTTATCCCTCAGGAGTAAATCACCCGAAGCCTTCGCGACAAAGCAGAAGTGGTGCAATATCGCCTCTAGACATCAGACATTACAAACCCATTCATCAAGTCATGTATACCACTTTAAGTTCGAAACTTTTCCTCAGAATTATATTGTTGTGATATATCCTTAAAAGAGTTTGTGTTCTCTCAGATATTCTCTTCTTCTTCTATTGTTAGTATAATTTTGTAAATAACTGATGGTAAATTTTACTTTTGTTAGGCATAACAGACACAATTTTTCCTTTCTTTGTACCAACAATATTTGCTCAATTTTAATATAGAAAATTAGAAACCAGGAACAATCGTCTTTTAATGAAATTTTTAGTTCAAATGAGAATTTTGTTTTCCAATGTCATTTTCAGGTTAGCACTTCTAGGAAACCAAAGCAAGAGTTTTCAAATATAGCATAATAGTTTGAATAAAAGCTCTCATGGAAGCTTGTGTAGAAGGCCTTCTTTGGGTTATGGCCTTCAATTAGTAGATTAGAATGGCAACTTAAAGTCACTATGCTCATCCAATCTCATAATGTCAGACAACATCAACTTCGAACTCACCCCATGCCACTGTACTTAATTTCCAATTATGCTAATAATCGAGATCATAGCCCTCCCCACGCCTTCGATTATGCGATCAATCACACTCGCTAGCTTCATGAACTCTGCTTCGCTAGGACTTCTTTGTTTCGGGCTGAGCTTCGTGGTCGCTCCGTAATCTTTCCCACCAACGATGCTCGCCACGCCCTAGAGTGGCATGACGAAAGGAAAAAATTAGGATAAATTTTTGTGGAAAAGTTTCTGATATAAAACCCTATAACTAAGAGTCGTACGCTGATTAGGAGGCGAGAAATGGTGGTCGAGATTTCAAGGCATGTCAGATTTCGGATCTCGAGCATTGGAATAAACTTATGTAGGGCTGAGGCGGCAAGAATAAAAGACCATCGCCCTGCTGTTGGGGGATAAATATGGTAGCGGTATAAACGTGAGGCAAAAGAAATGGTTTAAGTGCAGTCACCAATGTAACCTGGGGATTGTCCGACCTTCAGGCATCACTAACATAATACAAACCTGTAAAAAATGGCGATTTGACGACAAGCACCCACCACCTCTACGATTAAGCTCAGAAAATACATGAAGGAAGAAAATGTAAAGTTCACACAATCACTACATACCTCTCCTCATGAAGTGACTCCTAATTTATAGACAATGATTACCAAATCTCCTTCCGATCTCAAAAAGGAATCTCCTATTTTTAGGAATAAATCAGTTTTTTTTTATATGAGACTGCTTTTCCCTAGATTATTCCTCCGAAAAATATGAGATTTGGAATGATGGATAAATATATTTCGCGTATTATTTATTAATAACAAAACTCATTACTGAGTGATCATTACCGAGACTTAAACCTAGTGACATTTGACCGCCTTGAAACCAGCTTTTGAGGAGACACCCTAGTTTTCTTAAACGGGCTTTCGGATTCTCACATCTAAGTAATATTCCCTGATTTTAATATGATAAATGGGTTTGGACCGCTTAACATCATGGGTCATGTCACCGCCCTATCCGCCATATTTTCTGAAAACAATCCCAAAAACAAAAAAAAACAAAAAAACAAAAACAGATCAACAAACAGTCCATATTAATTGATCTCCGATTGAGAGTAGAAAAAAAAAATAGCAACGGATAGAACCTCACCTCTCTATCACTGTCTCTGCTTCTCTCTAGGGTTTTACAAACAGGCTTCACCTGGGCCGAAATGGCCTGATTTTTGGCCAGGCTCAAATCGTTTCTGGCCCCCAGCCCTGTGATTTCCTTTAGTTGAATTGGCTTTGGTATGATTTAATATTTAATTGGGGCTTAGATCTAAGTACATGACTCTCGCTAAAAGTACTCCACTCAACCATGCCACGTGGAGTTTTGTAGTTTATTTTTTCAGAAATAAAAGCAAGAAAGTTTTATCCAAATGATTTCTAAAACAAATGTTTAATTATTAAAAACATTATTAATCATTCTTAAATTTTAGCTTTATTTTTTATTTTCATTTCTATTATTTAATGTATGAGAAATGACATGTTCTAATCATTATATTTTTGAGAATAGTTTAAACATAGATAACATCAAAATAGTACTGTCTTAAAAGTTCTTGTTCGGTCTTGCGGTTAGTGTTTTTTATATTTTTTCATATTTTCATAACAAAGGAAAAAAATTAAATATGTTTTTTATATTTCTTCTCTATTGTCCCAAAACATGTTTTTTTTTTTTTTTTTGTACAAATGATAAAAAAAAACAATTTGTCTTAACTTAAATCTATCTAACAAAATAGACTTATTATAAGTAAAACATGGTATTATAAAGTTTATTTATGTCATGCTAGCATTCCTGAAAAGCACATAAGTCATTATTGTCAATTGAAATAAGGAATTATGACCTATAATTTTAAAGCAAAAGTTTTTTTTTTTTGTTTTTTAAATCATTTTTAAAGAAAAATAATAATCAAATTAAAATTAAATAAGAGCATTTAGACTTAATTATTATGTCGGTAAATTTTATTAAATTAAAAAAAAAAATTATCGACAGAAGGTTTTGTCAGTAAATAAAGTAAAAGTAAAACAATTATTTCTAAAACTAATTTACCTATGGAAGACTATTCGTCTATAAATTATATCAAGAATCAGTAATTTATAAATAAAGTTGATCGCCGTATATCAGACGAAAATTACCCATTGAACACTCTATGATAATTTTTTCATAAGTGTGATTTTATCGATAAATCTGCACTCTAAAAAAGTTTCGACGCCTTAATTCCATCGATAATCAGAGGTAATTTATAGGTTATCGCGAAAATTATCTACTACTTCCACTCCACTTTCCGTATGATTCATTTCCAGAAATTAAACCTAAAAATCGGCGCATACCACGCTAAAAATTACTTCATGAATACTCCGCCTTAATTGTGATAGTGTATTCCATCGATAAATGGTAGCAAAAATATGGAAAAAATAATATATCTTGTTCCGTCAATATTCCTTCGATAATTACCATCTTTGTAAGTAATGTCTATCGGTAAACCGTGAATTTTTTGTAGTGACAAACTCATCTTGGGCTACTCCTAAACCGTTAAACTATACTCACGACCTGCAGACTTGCATCACCTCACTAATGGGCCAAATGCATAATCACTCTCCCACACGTTTACCCTCTAAATTTAGAAATTTCTAACCCCCTTAAATCCACACAACAAACCAAATAAAATATTTACATCCATCTCTATAATTTTTCATCTTCATATGAATTTAGGAAAGGATAAGGAAAATACCCGATAATCAAACAAGTAGGTAAGATAATTAAGATATCTTTTAACTTAACTAATGCATATTCTAGCCTGAACAGCGAATATATATGTTATGCGCTTGGTCCCTTATCGCACTATGGTCCCTTTGACACTTCACACCCAAGACACCTTGCTGGGCTTACAAAAAGACCGTGAAACCGTGGGCTGAAGCAAGATGATTATACTAAAAATAATATTCAAATCTAGACTTGCGAAGGTGAATGTTTTTTGTATAAGGTCATAAAACTTACAAATTTTTAAGAGTTGTGGTTTTTTTTTTCCTTTTTTTAATCGAATTTTGTAAGAGTTATTTAATTTTCAAAAATATTTTTTCAGAATTACGTCGAACACCTAATTTAAAAAATGAATGGAGGGATTAAAATGTTTTAATTCTCTCGAATTGGATTTAAATATTTTAAAAACATTTAAATTAAAATTAGAGTTAATTATATACATAGTGTCTTAACTTTTCCATTTTTTTATATTTTAATGTGTAAATTTTATTTTTGTTCAATCAAATGCTTCAAAAACTTTTATATTTTTTTATATTTTGTGTCTCAATTCTTTGGCTTTATTTAATAAGTGTTTAAAATTTTAATTTTTGCTCAACCAAAGCGGTTTATTGACCAATAAAATACTCATTAAAGCTTATCGAATTATGAAAATTGAATTAAATGGATAATCTTACATCATATAAAATGATAAAATCAATTAAATGACCTTCAATTAAGTGAAATAACAATATTATAATTTTCCACATTAGGACTTTAATTACTTAAGTTATGGTTAAAAAATTGATAAAATTAGCCATATAGAATCTCACATAAGGTAATTAATTTTTATATTTTTTTAAAGGAAAAATAATATTATTTCAATTTACAATGGGGACGATATATTTCAAATATATAAAATATTCCTGTTTTTTTATTAAAGATAATAAATCTTGCCATAAAGTTTCATAAATTTGATAAAATACTGATCAAAATATATGTAATTTCAGTTATTCAACATATTAACGATCATAATTTGATATATTCGAATGATAAAATATGTCTTGCATGTTTGAATCGCCCTTACACAGATAAAACGTCGCAACAAGATGACGAACAACACCATATCGATAAAACACCGACAATATAAAAAACAAAATAAAACATAAATCTTGATGAAAAAAGTCACTTTATTAAGTTAAAAATGAAAAAAAAATATTAAAAATGATGATTTGAGGGGAATAATGGGCAAAAAATCACCTATCGCCGAAGGAAATGGGCTACATAGTAACGAAATGCATACTTGGCCGACTCGTTACTGTTATTACTTAGCTTAAACTCAGAACTGTACCGTAAATTAACACACGATTAATCGACACGATTAATCGACATTGGTTTTGGGTGAGACTTAACGGTGCCGCGAGTAAATGAAGCCAACTTGGCGATGATGCGACAACGGCTGCAGCCAAAGGGAGATGCGAATCTGTTTAATTGTTAATATCAAGCTTTACCGCCATGTACTAATGGTCGCGACTTCAGCCACAAAATTCAACGCGGGAGACGATGACCGACACGATAATCGCTGACAACGGGCCGCTGGTACTCGCAACGGCTTCGTGCTGGAGCAAACGGCCAACCTGCCAACACGCTTAATAAACGGCCGTTGCTCGCTATAATGCTTTTTCAATTGCCAACTGCTTAACCCGTGAACCGCTTAACCCCAACTCCAACATGCCACACTCTACCCGTGAATATCGCCATTTAATGGAAATGCTTTTAATAAAAGCTTAAAATACTTTTTTTTTTAATTGAATAATAATAAAATTTGAGACCCAGAATTAAAACAAATTAAAAGTTCGAGGCTTGAATGAACAAAAATAAAATTGAGATACAAAATAGAAAAAAATAAAAAAGTTTTAGACACAAAGTCTGGGCAAAAATAGAAAATAGAAAAAATCGAGTATTTATGCAATTAAATCGTTAAAATCGAAATGGGCCCGAGGTGAAGGAGGCGCCGCTACCCACGAAAAGGGCAGAACGAGGTAGATATGTCATATGTGTGACATCACAAATGGAGTGGACGGGCGCCAAGTCAAAATACAAACCAAATTTAAACCCCAACTTTCAAATCCTATATACAACTAAAATATATTTACCTATTATTATATATATATATAAATATTTCTTTATTTTCAATCACCGTCTCACGATAGACGAATTCACGCCCCCCTTCTAAACCCTATGCTTGGCTCTCCTGTCATCCTCCGCACACTCGATTTAGACAATCTTCAGTTGGTTTGGAGTTTCTAGCTCGTTGAAATGGACGTCGGAGGCAAGAGGAGAGCTCGTCCGGACGGGGTAGCTTTCGGCAACGGAGGCTTCAAGAAATCCAAGCAAGGTTTGTTTATTATTGTCGTTTTTTTTCTTCACTTTCTCTTGCTTGAAGTTCCGGTGGTTGAATTCGAGACTGTTATAGTTGTTTCTGTTTGGATCTTGTGAGATGGATGGGACAGAGCAGAATACTGAAATCTGCTTGGTTTTGCGCTTTTTTTGTGAGATCCAAACGGGTGTAGTTTTTGTTTCTCACACGTCTCAATATCCTAATGGTTGCTTAGCTGGTAGAACTGATTTCTCTGGTTATTGATAGCGTATAGCTTTCGTTTTTGCTATATGTCTTGTCTTGTGAGGTCAGATTTTGTAAAATATGTTATTTGTTCGTCTTTCCTTCGTTTGAGGGAGTTTAATCTTTAGGTTTGAGTAGTAAGGAGTTGATTCTTGCTGGATGCGGATGGCTTTTCAAGTATTATATTTTGCATCGGTTGTAGCCAGAAGTTGCTGCCTACTTGGGGATTAGTGGGTAGTAATTGTCATTATTAATTTGCACAACAATTAAGAAATCAGTTTTGAAAGCTTTACATCCGCCTGACATTTTGCAGTAAATATCACTTTGTGAAATTTTATGACTTCGTTATTTTTCCCATATAAGTGTGATATAAATTGGAAGCAGTATTCATAAGTGATATACACGCAGAAGGCATGTCATACAATATGAAAGGACATCATTGGAGATTTTTTAATGGGTTGACGTTCTGTGTTCCATCCAAAATTTTATCAACGTTGTGCATTTTCATAGTCTAGGGATTCTCTTGGTAGTGAAGCTTATAGCTAGAATGGTTTAAGGCCTATTTTTTTGGCCTCTGGTTTTTTAAGTCTCTGTTTTGCAATCTTTTGTTTATAATTAATTATATGGGTGATCTATGCCCTCGAGGCCCGGCTCAAGTGGTAAGCATTTGGGTGAGATGTGGACAGAAAAAAACTTAGGGATTACCCTTTTCTGGTGCTTCTTTTATGCTAGATTTGGCTGTTAAAAATTGTAACTTGACTATTTTAAATAGATTATATGAAATAGAAGCTCTCATCTTTTTCCTCATAAAAGTTATTAATTTATTATTGTCCTATTGATGTAATTTTTAAAAGTTGGATGTAGAACATTAGAAATCATTTTTCTTAGATCTGCTGAAACGTAGATCTTCTCTTTGTGGTGTGCCATTATGTCCTTTTAAAGCTTTCTATCTTTGGTCCATTTGCCTCTTTTTTTCTTGTGCTGTGTTTGTCTTATGGGAAGTATTCAGAAAATGTATAAAGAAAATTATTCTCATGTTTGGTTCTATATTAAAATTGCAAGGAAAATCAAATATAATTGAAATCGGTCAGAATTTAGACTTTTAAAATTATTTAATCTTATAGTGATGATCTATCTATCAAAAAAAAAAAAAATCTTTAGAGTGATGAGCTAAAATAAATAAAATGAGTTTGAAATTAAAAATAATTTATTGAATTAAGCTATATATATATATATATATATATATATATATATATATATATATATATATATATATATATATATATATATATATATTTTAAATCGAAACTAAATATAGCCTTACAAGTTTTTATGGAATCAATTATATTTTTCATCTACAGTGTGTTTTATACTTAAACATGCAATTTTCTATCTCTTTTACAGGCATTTAATAGTGTCTGGAAACATGAGACCGACACAGTTTCTGACTTCTGCTTACAACCTTGAACAAAATATCTATTTCCTTTCCCTTTCACTACTTGTGTTCTTTTCAATTTCGAATATTTGGTCCCAAATAGAGTGTTTTCTTTCTTCTAATAGTTGCTTCATATCCCGGTACAATCTTTTTCTATCCCTTTCCTAATTTGTAAATGCCTTCAAATTTTCAAAATATCATGTTCAAAATGATTCACATAAGGGAAATGAAACCCAATTTACTTTATTTTCTATTAGTTTTTAAAATGAGTTTTCCTCAATGAATGGTTCCAAAGAAACAGACTATGTTTGACAATTCTTTGGATGTGTAAATTCATTTAGGTGATTATTGGCTACATCGATTACATTTATATTCAGGAGCTCTTTTCTTTTTCTTGTTTTTTATTGCTTGATTCCATTCAATTTTTGGTAATACACCTGCTTGTTTTCTTTGCCTGTGTGGGGGAATTTTATTGTGTTGTATGTTGTATATATATTTTATGAAAACCTATGTTGAGTCAAGGTTGCCATCTAGAACACTACAACACCTTTAGGAAACCTTTGTTCAAAAGCAGTTTTGTCTCTCATCTTGCTGGTGAGCTTTAAGCTCCATCCTGGCACATTCTTTGTATTTGGAAGCCTTGAGGTGTGCTTCAAAGCCGTGCCAATTGGTGCCTTACTTTTATTTGCATTATCATCATACACTAATTGACAGGCTTGGTACAGGTATTCCACTCATGCATATTTGTGGTTCCATTTATTTTTATTAAGGTCTGTCAACTTGTTTAGATACTTTAATAGTGGTTTGTTTTGAATTTCTTTATAATCATGTAGTTGTTGGCAATTACACAGGTAAATTTCACTTGAACAAGGGGCAACTTTATCATTAATTTAGTACTCTTATTGACTTTGCTTGCTTGTGATTGGTGAACCTTTCTCAGTCTTTGGGCAACAATTTTTATCATTAATTATAATAAATAATAGTATATGGGTCCTGGATTGCTTGAAAGTTAAAGTGGTGTCCCAAAACTCACTGAAATTGTAACTGAAACAAAGTAATTAATTTTTTGCCACAGAAATGGAGTCCTTTTCAACTGGTATAGGAAGCAAATCGAAGCCATGCACCAAGTTTTTCAGGTTCTAATCTTAACCTACACAAGATAAATAAAATTTAAATTTTACTCTGCAAATGCTTCTAATTTTAATAAAATTTGCCCAGAACTTTCACAAGCATGAGTATTGTGATCCAGGTTATGACTTTGGCATCTATATTGTGATCCATGTTTTATATATTTTTACTAAAATATGTAAATTCAAATTATTCAACAGAGATTATATTATTAGAACTGTGATATATACCCATTTGTAATGTGGTAGTATATGATATATATAAGCAAGTGATCATGAATATGCTCCTTTCAGCATTGTTTTTAGTATAATCACTGCATCTGTTCTTGCACTGATTTACACATAAATTATGTTGTTTCTGATTACTTGTCAAAATTTAGTCAATTGGTTGTAGTTTTCTATGAGATGTTCTGATTTTGCATGAAACTGATTAATCTGAAAAGGATTATTGTAAATCTAAATAAACTATTGATGTTATCAAATCCTAATTGGCGTTGCAATACAAAAGGAGGGTGGTTAATAATTGACCCAACTGCTCTAATTACCTTCTATTATATTGCTTGATTTCTCTTTTCTATCAAATGATTCTGTGAAGACTAAAAGAAAACAAGGGAAATGGGCTATGTTGGAGGTGTCCCTTTTGAAACTTACTGTGGTTAGACTGATTTGGAAGGCATTTCTGAATATGGAGTAACATTAACAGCTGTTATAATTTTGGGTTAGTGTATATTTATTTTTTCAAAATATGTCCAGGTATCTCTCTCTCCCTCTCTCCTTTTTTTTGGGAGTCCTAACATTAAAAACGGAAAGGAAAGTGAACAAGGATCTGAGTTAACATCTGATACATGTATATGCCTTGCCGACATCATATCTTTTGTTATGTCGATCGCTTTATAGCAAGAATCTTATGATGAGTCAGATTTATATTGTATCCCTTACTTCTTTCATCTCACTTTTATGGACATGACTTGTGGGATTAATTCTTTTCTTACTTCAATTCATTTACATATTAACATTTAATTATCTGGATTGTGGTAATGTTTGTTTTCAGTATTTCTAAAAGAATGTTGTTTATCTTTTTGCTATTGACACCATAAAAATATAACATGGGTAAATCTATTTAATATATATTGAATTGATAAAATGGAGGTAAACCTTACTATTGATGCCATAAGATATAACTGGATAATTTATTTAAAATAGTTGAATTGATAGATAAGGGTTGACTGCTATATTTATATCATAAACATTTTTTCCTTTTTACTTATATTCATGCAGTGAAAGTAGCATCATGTGATTTCATATTATAACATGACAGAAGAAACAATTTTAGTGATTAGATGAAATAAATCAAGTGATTGGAGTGGGTAGGCTGGAAAAACATCAAGTTTTGTGTTTGTTGTCCATTTCTTTGTACATGTTCTGCTTTTGGGTTCATAACTTTGAAAGCCTAACGACTTGGGCAACAGCATTATATTTTGCTGTTGTAAAGTTGTAAAATTTTCTGCCACTTTGCTCCATTTTTGGGTGTCTGGTTTTTTGAGGACTGGAGAATGAACAAAGCCCTTTCTTCCTTGGGATTTCATATATCCATTTTGTTTTTTAGTACTTAAACCCGATTGTTGTTTCTAAATTATTTCTTCATATTTTGTTGTTTCTGAATTGGAGTATCTTTGATTTATTCAGTGTCTTGTAATCCCATTATTTAAAATTTGGGTTTTGTTATAGCGGCTGTGTTAATTTTTCCTTAAAAAGACTGGTAGGTGGGACTTTAATAACATGATTTCAGGTGGTGACTAGAGGATACTCTAGTTACAATATGATGATTATAGTTAGAAGTTAATAATGTGATTAGTGAGACAGGGCGGGGCTTTCCTTTTCAGTACAATAGTCAGTTTTCCTTCTTTTTTTTTTTCTGTGTTAGTGATTGAAGTTCGTCCTTGTGATGTTTAAACGCAGCACTTCCGGATGCCCATTTGGTGAGGGGTGTCACTTCCTGCATTACGTCCCTGGCGGCTATAGCGCAGTTGCACATATGACAAACGTGGGTGGAAATCCAGCTATGCCTCCAATTGCCAGAAATCCCATGGGCCCACCACCAACCATTCCTGATGGCCCCCCTCCGACCGTCAAAACTCGGATCTGCAACAAATTCAACACCCCAGAGGGATGCAAGTTTGGTGAAAAATGTCATTTTGCCCATGGTGAATTTGAGCTTGGCAGGCCTATTCTTTCAACCCATCATACCTCCCATGAAGATCCCAGGGTGGCGATGATGGGTGGTGGCAGGTTAGCCGGACGGCTTGAGGCACCACCACCACCAGGTCTGGCTGCTGCAGCCAGCTTCGGTGCATCAGCCACGGCCAAGATCAGTGTGGATGCGTCTCTTGCAGGAGCCATCATTGGGAAGGGTGGGGTGAACTCGAAGCAGATTTGCCGCCTCACTGGTGTCAAGCTTTCCATAAAGGAACACGAGTCAGACACAAACCACCCAACATTGAACTGGAAGGAACTTTGATCAGATCAAACAGGCAAGTGCGATGGTGAGGGAACTGATCTACAATATTACGCCTTGCCACAGTTCCCACGAAAACCCTTCCGTGGTAAATGTTGCTGCTGCTTCTGCCAATAATTTCAAGACGAAGATGTGTGATAACTTTGCCAAGGGTTCATGCACCTTTGGAGACAGATGCCATTTCGCTCATGGAGCTAATGAGCTACGGAAGCCAGTGGCTTAAGTGCTTCTACGAATATATTTTGAGAGATGAGGTGTTTGTTCCTTAAGAAATATGGCTTGATAGATTCATTTCTGTTCCTCTCGGTCCCCCTCCTTTTGCTCGCTCTAGTGAGACACACCACGCTATTGTGACATAACATCATTCATTTGCTAAATTAACTAGTCCTTTCTTACTCTGATTATATTTTGGGCACGAAACATGTGTAAGGTGATGGGATTTTTGTGCGTTCTGGCGATTCAAAAAATATTTGGCATTTATTCCCAATCACCCTTTCAGCCTTATTATCATAATGCCCATTATGAGACCACTTTACTAGGTGGTTTTGCAGTTGAAAGAACGCACAGAACTCAGGAAAAACGTTTAAAGTTTTGTATGGGGCTGACATGATATGCTTAACAACCAACTTGTTCAAAATTCTAGTCTCCGATGGAAGGAGCTAAGTGAAATGATAGGATTTGAGTCCCTTTTCAACATATTTTTGACACAGCTTATAACTTTTTTTTTTCTTCCAATTAAACATGTTTGGGGGGGGCTTTCCCTGGGCAAAGCTCATGATGCAAAGTGAGACTTACCATCAGTGAAGAACAAAATCCCCCCTGTACCATCTATCTTGGTCATGCTGTTGTTGTATATGATAAAACCCGGTGCATATAGCCTGCCATAGAAATTAATTTTTAACAAGAGATGAAATCAACCTGAACAGGGAGGTAGGTCTACACGGAAGAACCCGGCACGAATCTTTCCCAGCCTCCTCCTTCTCCTCCGGCAGTCCTCTTGAATACTAGAGGCTGCTTCATAGAAAAGGTATCCTTCCAGTGTGGTCGATGAATCAGGTAGTCCCAGCACCTAAATGATGATTGATTAGTAAGTTCCTTAATCTGGGGACAATGAATGAAACTCATATTTCCATTTCAACCGGGCTATTACCTCCTGAGATTGTTAATGAAATCCGGGCCTCTGCATAAGAAGCCGAGCATGTGTTGAGAATAGAATCAGAAAGATGTTGTAGTTTCATGGCAATGCGTACCTGGTATGAGGTCCCAAAAACCCCAAAAAAAAAGAAAAAGAGACAACATCATCCAAGTTCAGCAGGCGTAATTAACTCATGGAAGCTGGGAGAAAAGCAGCAACAGCATTTATTTACCAGATGCAGGGTGATCTTGAATTGGTCGCTTGAGTATCGTATGTCTCTAGTAACCTGCCCTCCCAACTGGGATCCTCATAGGCAACCGACACTCGAACTACCGGACACCCCTTCTGGTACCAATGTTCCGTTAAAGCTTGCTGGGATGATCCGTCCACTCGAGGTTTCTGCCTGCAACCAAGTTTTTTAAAGCTTCAAACATACCAATAATAAATTCTGAAAAATAAGAAAAGAAAAGAAAATTCCCATCTTTCAAAGGTTTACAGCAACAAATCAAAATTAATACGAATCTTTTGTTTTTCTATCAATGTAAACAGCTTCCTTGTTTTTCCAGTGTTCTGCAAATTAAGAAAAAGGAATCATATGATGCAACAACCAAGAGTTGCAATTTCTCATGACATATTCCATATCAGTGTAACTAAGGATACATGAAATAAAGTTCTGTTCAAATACCTACTAAATTCTTCTGTTATTATTGAGAAGATTGTATTAAAAGAAAATAACCGAAAAATATTTTAAAGTCTAAACAACAACTGTTCTTTTGTCATGAATTTACTAAATAATTTAACAATAAAATTATATAAATAGATTAAAACAAATTTAAATAATAAAACTTAATATTACAATTTTAAGTTATATTTGATTTAAATATTAAGTTAAAATGGTTGAACTAATTCTCGATCTTAAACTGATTTGTACCTTATTATTCCACATCCATATCCACAAATAACAAAAATATTATAATACACATTTATGACTACCTGATGCCATTTTACAATACTCTCAATACAAACATTTTATAAATAAATTTATTACTTAAAATTAACAAAATTCTGATTTAAAAATCAATAAGAATTAATAATAGCTAAAATTAAGAAAAGCAGATATTGCAATTCAAATATTTAAAATAAATCTTAAGTTAATTTTACCAAAACAACTTAAATTTTTAAAGTAAAAATTAAGTACAAAGTTTTGAGCTAATAACTTTTAATAATCAAACTATTAAGTACAAAGTTTTGGTTTCGTCACAAACTATTTTCACATCAACAATAGGAAGCTGTTCTTTAAAAATCAGTATTCTCAAAGACCTACATTTATTTTGTCAAATTATTTTTAGAGTACATAATCAATGCATCTATGTGTTTAACCTCAAAAGTTTACATTCAATATGAAAATCCAAACATGGTCTCCATGAAATGATTAAGAAGTCCTTTTAAGACCTTGCTTGAATCAAGATTCCATCCATGAATCTCAGTGGAATATCATTATAACATTAAGTTTTAGAACAATCTCAGGTCACCTTAAAGGGTTTTAAACAGATAGCAGGAAATGAAAAGGAGGTCATTGAGATTGAAACTGACCACAAACCCATTGAATATGGGGAATCCATTTCCTTCAGAGTCCCTTCTGGTGTTGTGCCCAAGAACACAGAGAGTTTGAATACAAAAATTTTCTTGGCTCCTCTGCAAAGCGTCGATAATTTTGATGCACAAAGGAAGGGAATAGCCATCCATTTTTTCCCACCTTTTAGATCTAGTCATATGGCTGGCCTGCTTGACAAAAAAAAAAAATTTCAGTACATTCGTCTGTTATTCTTCTTCTGAGCTGGTAACTAGAGCTCTGGAAAATCAAACAGAGAGTTCAGGATCATGGACCATACTTTAGATGAAGAATCATCGAAACCGCCAATTAGATGCACCTGCATTTGATAGTTTTGAAAAGTTTAAATCCGAAGCATCAGAAGTTGATTGATCAAGATGATCGCTAAGGCAACAAAGTTTTACGAGAAAAAGAAGACTACATCCAACTCAGAAGCAGAGCTGTGATTGAGAACTAGCGACAACATCTGGGTGAGGCCGACATCAACAACATCAGGAGAATCCATATGGGCAACAGAGATCCTGAAATCAAAGGCCCCAAACGACCAAAACCAAAAACGCATGATTAGAAAAATTCTGAAGTTCCTTACAAATCCTATTGGATATAATGGATCCTTACATTCCAGATTTACGATTTCGGATGACAACACCCACACAAGTTGTTGCTTCATCAGTGCCAACTAGCTTTTCAAGGTGAAGGAAAAAAGAACACATAGGTTAAAGGGAAATAAGGAAAATTAAGCAATAAACTCCTGACATGAAACTGGAAACAGTGATGAGAATATCAGTTCAGAATCTCAAACATATTGCAAAGAAGAAACAAACATCGTAGTGATGGTACTGAATAGGGCATGTGCTCTGTCAAATCTAATGCATAGTGAAATTAACAAGTTACAGTCTAAAAAAGAAGGTTTCGTAGTATGCTGGTTGCTTTGCATCTAAAGGTTAAGAGAAAGAAAGGAAATGGTTAGTGGTGATACCATGCAAAAGAATGGAGGATGGGAGGAGAGTGTGCAAATCCAAAGAACATGAATACCAAAAGGATACACCAAAATTTCACAAAACGTGATGGCAGCCATCCAATAAGAAACGCATTAGGTCAATGACCAAAGCTTAAATAGCAACAGCAGTTCATGTCGTGTAGTTGCATGTATTGGTATGTAACACAAAGTACTTGGGTAAAAAGATTCTCCTACAAAGATGTCGGCTCCTGGAAAAAATGCATGAGATCCTCAACAGTGTTACGCTCAAGAAAGTGCCCACATGTGGTATGCAGTATACGAACCTTCAAAATATTTATCAACTGTGGTAGTGAATAGACTAACCAGGACTGATGATGGTAGGGAGATGGAGAACTAGCCTAACTAAGATAAGGATGACACAACATATTTAAGCATGCAAACAAACTTATTTAGAAGGGTTAGGAAACACCATCTCCAATGAAATTACATATTCCCTCCGGGGATATGTTTACAACTACTACTTGCCTGAGCAAAAACCAATGCGAACTTACATCCACGAGAGCAGGGTCAACAGTTGCATACTCTCTCTGGAATACATAAACACATTTGCTCTGTTTTGATCCCTCAGAAACTGACAACTTCCTCTCTGGAATAGCTTTGAATGACTGTGAAGAAGATACCAGAACAGGGTGTTCCAACAAGGCCATCAGAAGATCACCACCTGCCTGTTGATAAGGCCAAAGCCTTAGTCAGCAGGAAGCAATCAAACAATCACTCAGGAAGAATACAATGATTCAAGATTCTCAAAAACCTTCGCCTGCTTGAACTAAAGGAAAACGGCATGAAATGATTTTCTTGGGCGCTTGTTCCATAGCTTAAAAATATAAAGAAAAATCAAAATTTTAATATTTTCAAATTTTAGTCCTTATATAATAAAGAAACAAATAAATGAAATAATAAAACATATGTAATTAATTTAATATGTTTCTTTCCTCTCTATTTTCCTTTTACTATCTTCTTCCTTATTATTTTCCGGGTTCAAACTGAGCTTTAAGACACAAACTTCAACCAAGAGAAATCAATAGGCAAAAACATCCATAAATTAGAACAAACGTACTAGACCATCAATATGTGCCCAACCCTACCATTTGCAAAATGAATCATAAGTCAAAACCCCTATATAGCAAATCAAACCATGACATGGAAAAAGAAAATTCTAAGAGAGGCAATTTATAGGGTTGTGAATGTATAGGATATCAAAATTAAAACTTCTTTCCATATCCCGCAGCGACATTTCCACAAACATCTTCACAGCAGACTAACCCATCAATCAATGGGGCTTGTTGAAATGGAATTGAGCAAGATAATGGAGTTGGGGTTTTCGTATAATGAATAACAATACATAACATATATCTGAAAATAAAAGAGACGGCACTCACCTCATCCTCAGCAGGATCCATCACTGACCCGCCAAATGTAAATCATTTTTGTTTGTGGATTTGATCTGGGTGCAATTGGGAAAACTTGTCCCTGGTCAGAAAAGTCAATGAAGAAGAGTGGGGGAGAAATATCAATACTGTGTAAGTCAAGTCGGTGTTGATACCAAATATCAATACCAATACCAATAGTATTTGTTATCATTCTACGATTAACAATAGTGTGATAGGTAGAAATTATCTATGGTATCCATTTACCACCATATTCCCCATCAAATCTCAATGGAAACCAAATTCAATCATCATTATGGAGTTGCAGATGAAAATAATAAGATTTAGAAATTCAAAATATATTTAAGCCAAAAGTCAAAACCAGTCGCTGTAATCTTTATCGTTCAGCGCCAGCGCTCACAACGCCTACTATCGAATTTAAAATTTTCTCAAAGGCCTGTCGGTAACGACGGCTTATTGACAAAATCGAAAAATAAAAAGTTTTTCGGGGTCGGTCGCTAGAATCCATCATTTTCTTGCCTTTGAAAATTTTTAAAATAATACCATGCCTAACGCCTACTTAAATTACAAGATTATCAAACGCACTAGTTTTGACATTTTTTTGAAACCAATATTATATTTTGGATTTTTTTTTCTAAATAAACTATTTCCGTACAAAACTCATCATTATGGCTCTGTTTGGGGTTTCGATGAAAAAAAATGTGATTTAGAAAAGTATGTTTAACAAATTGTGATTATAAAACTGTATTTTATAAATAGTGAGACACATTTGGTTAAAATTATTGTGATTTATAATTGATGATTTTACATGTTTGGTAAAACTGTGATTAAAATTGTGATTCAAATATAAAATTACCAAAAATGATAGTTATTCATACATGTATCTTCCATTTGATGTTATGTTAATAATTTTAAACTAATGTTATTAATATAATAATAATATTAAAAATAATAATAGTGATAACCAAAAAATTCATTATAATATTCAATATGAAATAATTAAAAACATAAAAATTGTTACATCTCTAATTAGTTTGTCGTTCATAAAAAGCAATAAAACAATGTAAATAAACAACTTAATAGTTAAATATTTATGGAAAAAAACTTACTAGTAAAAGGAATTAAGTATCAATCCAAAGCTTTACAACTGTACACCAAATATTAGAGATGAAAATTCCTTGAAGAATAATAATAGGGTGAGAGAAGTTTTGTATGCTATGATACGTAAAAGTTTTTATATTTTATATTCTTGCCTTACGGTAAATATAAGTTATTTTGAGTTATTTTGCCAAAATAAAAATAAAAATTAGACGCGTAATTTCAATTTATATATGAAAAAGCAAGTTCATCTACTTTATAAACCCGCTTTAAAATCAAATCGGGACACTTCATAGATTTTTGAAATTAACCAAATATCCCAAAACTGCGTTTAGACATAAAACATAATTTTACTATCTCAATGCAGTTTTAATCGCAACCCCAAACAGAATCTATATTAATGATATTAAAAATCCTATCATTATTTTTATATGTAAAATCTATAAATTTGGTAATATAATGATTATAATGTCTATAATTAGTTTTTAAACATATCGTATAAGACCTAAATATTTATGGAATATAAATTTTATTGAATAAGAAAATGAAAAAAATATATATAAGTTGATGATTTTGACTATCCTTATAACCTAAACTTACTTGAAAAACAAGGGGCTAAAAAAAGAATAAAATGAGAGAAGCGGCTGAAGTTTAATAATTTACTAATCCTATCTTGATTGTCTAAAATTAAGTTTACGGCTAATAGGGTAATATTTGTGTTTTATATAATAAAAAAAATAAAATTTTATATTGTTTTATTTTTTTTAAATCAGCTAATATCAATCATCTATTGTATTGTTTATCGACCATCGTGTTGTGAATTGTGATAAAAATAGTGTCAAAAATTTTTGTTTCTATCGATGGTTTGAAAATGGGCCGCAGCCCACTCAAACCTAAAGAAAGGCTACCATGAAACACTCGTGCCTTGACGCCAAATAAATGAAGGCCCAAATCCGCCGGCCCAAATTCCTAAGAGGTAATCGAGAGTCTACACGAAGATCCAAACTAAATCTCATCGATAAGGAAATGTATCAACCCCCACTAACATATTATCCCGCAAATCCAATTAAATTTCACCAGCAAGGAAAGTAAGATAATTCACGATATAACAACCTCATCTCGCGAATCAAGCCATCCAATATAAGAAGATACTCAAAACAAACTCGCTATTTCAATATCCCTAATCAAACTGGACACTATAAAAGAGAATAAATATTCTGCCCATCTAGTTAATCATAATCACCAACCAATCGGGAAAAAACACACATACTATAATGCACTGCACTTCACCTCACGGCGAAAGGTACGCAAAACATCTCGCCCTCTAATCGCCTATCTTTCTCCTGAAGAAACCGACTTATAAGACTACGCGCCACTTCCGCCGACCCTTTCTTCTTTACTTGTCTTCGCAAAGAGCGCTTAATGCTCGTAGCAACGCCAAAGGTTCGACTAGCCAAGCAACAAATTTCATTCCTCCGCCCGACGATCCAAAGCCTTCATCACCCACAATGTACCCGGTTCGCCTTCAACGACCAAATAGCTCTAGCCCAATCCGGCTGAAAAAGGCATCATCACATGTCACGCTCGTGGAACGATACCTTGACAACAAAGACCGATCTTTCACCATCGATGGTATCAACCCACGCTGTGATAACGCCTAATCCACCAAGATGCAGTGATCCACAGCGACGCACAAATGCACTTCCCACTAAGGCGTTTACGAAGCCAACACGACCTTTGCGCGGTTATCGCCTCACCAACCAACGCCCGACAGAAGAGTTAGAGTAACTCACTGTGCATATGCACTACTGAGGCACCCAAGCTCTGAAGGTCACAACTTTCCTCCTCATGAAGGGCAACACAACTCGACATTCCCCCGAAAGTCAAATGTATGAGTCCAAAACTTCCGGCCAGGGCAAGGACCGTAATCGCCCTCGGATAGAGGAAACCAAGCAACACTCCAGAGGACATGTCGGGAACGAAGAACTACGCCACTCTGGGCCAGAGCAGAGAGCAAATCATGGGAGCAGAGGTTCAAGAGCCTCCAAAGAAGAACTCAAATTGCGGTAAAGGAAGTGCAGGACGAGCTCCCCGACACTATGGGTTGACCTCGGTAATAGACTGAGTCACCGTTCATGGCCGAGGTGCTCCAATTTCCCCTTCCAACCAAGTTCTAATGCCATGTGGAAGCTGCTCGATGGTGCCAGATCCCAATGATCATCTCAACACTTACAAGAATCAAATGGAAACAGATGGTGACAAGACACTGGGTATGATATGAGCTATTATCACATTAAAAGGCCCAACTTGGTTCTGGGTTTAACGTGCTTCCGCCTTCATCAATCTCTCATTCAAAGAGCTATCTATTGTGTTCGCTTCTACTTCATTGGAGCCAGATTTATAGAAAGCCGCAAGTTACTTCATATATCGACCATCGTTATGTAGCCTCGCGCGGCAGCCTCCCTCTCGATACCCTATGTTCAAAGGTTCAACGCAGAGTCTCTGAAGGTAGATATACCTGACGAGAAATTTGCGATCACTGCATTCATTGCCGGATTAGGGTAATGAAAGACTTTGATGGCTTCGATCTCAAAACTCTACAAGCATGGTCGAGGTGCTCGCAGTGCTGATAAGTACACTTGAATTTAAGAAGCTCTCATCCAAGAAAGGGTTCTCCACCCATAAAGAAAAAGCCGGACTGATGTTTGTAATGAGGACTATCTCAAAAGATAAAGCGCTTGACCGAGAGGTCTCCCAAAGAAAGACGGAGAACTAGCCCCCTTAAAAGGCGGAGAAAACCCCAGATCGCCCTACCACCCTCAACTCGAGAGACGACAATATTCACCCCGCCGTTCACCCTTAGTCAAATTTCAATGTGTCCTGCGCTGCGAAACGACAGCTCCCCGAGGTGGCCAACTCAATGAAGTCACAAACCCCGCCACAAGAAAGAGATAACATCGTATCATGAAGTTCCATAGGGACCTATGGGTAATCGCATCTAACAGATTGCATGTACTACACAACAGTAATTTAATACGGCGCGGCATTCGACGTCATAGCCCCCCCGAAATCGTGCTCAGACCAGTTCACTATACACCACCACCCACTCTCGACAAACAACAACTTAGCACCAACAACTTTTAAATCCATGATCTCGGAGGATTTGTGAGAGGGGAATCCAGCCTTACTCTAGCGCTCATCGCAAAGACGTCGCAGTGTAGTGAAGCACTAGCGGTGTCCAACCGCCTCTGGCCGACACATCCATAACGCCTTTCCACCGGGATCAGAAGGATGCCAAAGACTCCCATGACGACCCCCTTGGTAATCTCGAGCGCTATGGCCAACAAACGGTCCATCGAGTCCTGAAGGACAACGAGAGTTCAAATTCGACATCACCTTCGCCTTGGTCGATAAGTGATAGACATCATAAGGGAAATGAACCCGTCGAAGACTCATTTACGGTGATCCGGAAAAGCATACCCTGGGCTCAATACAAATTATTAGTGCCTCACTCGGGAGATCCCCATGCCGTGCAACGACGACAAATAGATTCCTCGTTGTAGACGCCCATCCGCTATAATATGTCAAGAAGCGTGCACTCCCCCACCGTGCACAAAAGCCATTCCCTCCGCTACTACATGATGAGATCAAGTTTCCTACCGTAGCGCAGCAGAATGGCCCGAGGAGACCAACGAGGGCCGTGGGAATGCTACCAACATCCATGAAGCGTATGCGGTTGATAACATATACTCGACAGCTCGAGATATGTTACCAGGTGCCTGCCCCACCCGAGCCCTCAGAGCCGAACCTATATCGCTGATTACCCACCTAACACCGCCCACATCGGTCAGTTTGCAGGACCTCAAAGTCTCTCTCACCCGCTTTTCTCGAGATAGAACAAAGATGTCTTCATGGAAACAGGCGTGACATGGCGGATCACCCCACGTAATCACATAAATAACGTCACCTCATCCTTCGCCGCCAACAGCGAGGAGCTTCGCATGGAAAGGCAAAAGGCCATCAACGAGAGGTCGGCAACCTCCGGCGGAGCACAAGAGAGGCGGAACATCTCGACGGTTAGCCAACGCCGGTTTGTCAAAAAGCTAACTAGCGGTGACTCGTGATCGACTTCACGACGCCACGAGTATGCCCAAAAGACGCTCTTTGCCGCTGTGATCGACTTCATCGATGCCACCGCTTCGCCATGAACTTAGTTTTGATGGATGCCTTCCTCCGATACAACCAGATCGAAGATAGACCCGCATCTACCAAGAAAAAGACACCTCGCTCGTCATGTCAGGAACTGTCATATCGTGTGATGCCATTTGGGCTCAAGAACGCAGGAGCCACCTATCAAAGACTGGTGAACAGGATGTTCCAAAAGCATATATGAACGACCATGGAGGTGTACATAGATGACATGCTGGTAAAATCCCCTACTACAAAGCTCCACATAGCTCATCTGTTCGAGGCATTCCGGATCCTGAGAAAGTACAACATGAAGTCAATCCAATTTAAGGCGCCTTCGAGTATCAGCCGGAAAATTTCCTTGTTTCATAGTCAACAACCGAGAAATCGAGGCAAATCCATAAAATAAAGGTCAGGTTTGACATGCCACGCCTCAGTACAAAGGAGGTCCATTGGCCCATAGAAGATCGCCGCGGCCGATTCGCATCCGTGGCTAAATTTATAAATGTCACCTTATTCCAAGTTTTAAAGAAGACTTTTCAATGGGATACGAAGTGCGAATAAGCATTCTCAAAGATTGAAAACATATTTCCGAGCCCCCAAATTTTGGTAAGCCTCATTGAGGGGGAGCTCACCTATACTAACACAGTTTCACTTCACCAAATGGTTCTCGTCAGACAAAGACCAGTGGGCAACATCCAATTACTATCGCAATGAGCTCGAGAGGAGCGATGGAGGAGGGATTCAAGGATGGAAACTAATTCTGCATTAGTAATCGTAATCCTAAGCTCCGCCTTACTTCTCAAGCTCATACCATAGTTCCAAATGTAATATCCGATGAAGCAAGTGTTACATAAGCCGTAGACCCCGTAGCGTCGATGAAGTGGGCCATAGAGCTGTTAGTTCACATCGACATAAACCAGAACCGTGAATAAAAGTACAGGGTTCAGCAGATTTCATGGAATTCATCTCAGAGAGTTCGCGAGAACGCTCAAAAGTCGAATCGACCTCCTCTATCCGAATCTCCAGACGGGGCCACAAACGCACAAAGGAAGCTAAGTCGATCTTAATCCGACTTCCCTCAGGGAAGGTATAGATACTGAGTATGCGCCGTATTCAAATTCCAAGCTCTACCAACGAGGCCGGTAATATGAGGTCATTGATAGCGTGCCTCAACTCCGCCTATTCATCGAAAATTGACCAAATGAGGTTTGCACTACCCCACCGGTAGTGAAGACAAATAAGATACCTTACGAGGCCAAAGTGAAAGAATGGATCCATACCTCAAAAGGTACCGGATTTAATGAAAATTTCAGTAGCCGGGTCTGTCGACATATCCTATACCGTGAGAACCCCGAGCCGATGCCTTAGGCAAAAACTAGCCGCACTTCGCCAGAAGACCTCAACAGTCAACGCCGGTTTAATACTCTCGCAGAGCCTCTATGAGATTCCTCGCGTTGGAAGTCGCCCCACCAGCCCGAGTCGTAGCTGATGGACCCCATTTGGGATTACATAACGATGTGACGCCTACCCTGATCACCCAAAAGAAGATTCTAAAATTAGACGAGGTCGGCCGATTCACTAATAATAAGGTTTCCTTATGCTTAGGTTTCTTCACACCCTTCACACCTATATCCCATGCATCAAGGAAAAGACACCCACTACATATGGGTTACATGAAGGTGTATGAAATCATATTGGAGCTCTGCATTAGCAGGAAGGTCTTAAGGCAAGGATACTATCGACCCACAATATCAGAGACTACCGACCTAGTCGAGATGCAAGATCCTGCCAGAGTAATAAGATCTCTCGCCTGCCCGAGCCTCGACATCAATCAAGCTCCCGCCCTTTCCAACAAAGGGCTCGATATCGGGACCTCTCGCCTTTGGGAAGGGGCCAATAAATTCATCATCATTGCGAGATTACTTCACCAAGTGGCTGAGGCCGAATCCGCCATATAATCACGCAACAAAGATACGCACTCGTGGCGCAGCCATATAATACGCAGGTTTGGTATCCCAAGAGCCCCGTATCGCATAATGGAAATCACCTACAACGCCAAGTTCGAGATTTTTTGCGCTTAGCCTTGACTACAGAATTATTACTCGCTCCTCAAGACATCCTAGCCCAATGGTCAGAGTATCACCATCGAACCCTTAAGGCCGCATTGAAGACTAAATTGAAGATCTTAAAGGCAAATGGTGGAATACCCCCGTGTGCCCAGGGCCTGGGCTGTGACTACGCGCAAGTCACGAACTCCAGAAACCCCATTCGCCTAACCTTGGTACTCAAGTAGTAGCCCCGTCGAGGTGGCTCAAGAAGTCCCCAAGGATCGAGTCAACAAGTGAACACAAATGACGAGGCTCTCCGCCAAATTTGGACCTTCCTTAGGATGAAAACGCGAGTGTGTCCTAAGGCACACTAAGATTACCAAAGGAAGACAACCAGGTATTATAACCAAAGTCAAACCTGTGAGCTACATGCCGTGACCTAGTCTCTCAAGAAGTTCTACCATCAAGGAATAATCCAACACACGTGAAAACTAGTCTAAACTGAAGGCCCTTCATCATATCCCGCCATCGCATCTGGCAATTACGAGCTCCGTAGCAGAGGAGGGAAAATTCTACATCATGCCGAATGCGGAACACCTGAAGCGTTTATCAAGAGACTTCTATTGTAATTCAAATAAAGCATTATCAATTTTCGTGATGACGATTCAGCTACATCGGGTTATTTTATTAGACGCCCCAAATAAATTTTCGTAGCATAGAATGATCAAAAAATTAGTCACAACAATGTGAAAGTTCATGATCAAAAAGGATTGTGTTCTCTCTTTATTCAATCAAATTATATCTGCCATAATCGAGTGTCATCCAAAGACACTCCTAAGTATACAAGTATAAGCGCTCCTAAAAAAAAAGCCCTTAAGATGGAAAGAGGAAGGAAAACGATGAAAATAAAGAGAAGAAAACAGAGAGATGGAAAAGAGGGAGAAGAAGAAAAAGGATGCAAGAGTTTCAGGCGAAAGGAAAGAGTTTGTGCTGGAAGGCTATTCACCCCATTGGGTCTCAAGACCTGAGCCCAAAGCAAATTTCACCTGATGAGTCTCGACCATTCCTCGCACAAAGCTATGCCCTAAGAGTCGATCGACCAAGCTATTCAAATTCATTAAGGCCTCGCCCCTGAGCTCCAACAAATTTCGCCCGACGAGTTCGACTACTCCGCACTGTGCCATACAACCTAAGAGTCACCGCCTCAAGCTATCTGCCCACAAGGCCTCGGGCCGCCTCCGAGCCCAAAGCAGCCGCTGACGAGCCTAACCACTCGCACGTGCTGTCGTAGCCTAAGAGCCGATCGCCTTAGCTATTCAACCCACAAGGCCTTCGCCGCCAGAGCCCACCAGCCACGAGCTCGACCATCACGACAAAGCACGCAGCCTCAAGAGTCGATCGCCAATATTCACCACAAGGCTCGCCGACAGCAACTCGCTTTGACGAAAGCCACTACTTCCGTGACAAAGCATGCAACCAAGAGAGTCGACGGCCAGTTATTCAAACGCCCACAAGGCCTCGTGCCCGAGCCTGGGTGAGCTCGGGCTGACGAAATTTGACCACTCGCACGTGCCACACTTTAAGAGTCGATCACCAGTTATTCAGCCCGCAAAGCCTCTACTGGAGCCCAAAGAGACGGGGGCTTGATCAGTTCGACTACTTCCGCATTGTGTCATGTAGCCAAGAGTCGATCAGCCCAAGCTATCTGCACCCCATAAGGCCTCAAATACTGAGCCTGGTACTTCACCTCAGAGAGATCAACCTGGACGACTAAACCATACAAATCAGAGTTGCTCTAACTCAGATAAGTTAAATCAAAGCATACCAAGAAATTAATTCGGGCCTGCACGAACAAACACGAAATGCAGAGACAAAAGTGGTGAAAAATAACATTTATTAAGGAAAAGGCTACATGACGTCCCGGGGTCCCAGTCTAACAAAAACAAAAACAAAAAACCGACGTCAGATGCGCCGACGATCATGCATCAAGGCAGAGGGTGAAGAATGTGAGGCTCACGGAGTGTTCAAGCTCCGTAATAGTCGCAGAGGGACTTTCAAATTCTCCTCGTCACAGGATGTCAAAGTTGAACATGGGTAGCACAGGCTTTCCTGAAAGGCAAGCCACTAGAAGCCCATTAAGCATGTGCCTCATCCTCAATCTTCTATAACTTCATCCCGTCAGCAACTAGAGTTATTTGTCGATGAAGGTCCTCACAGTTCTAATGACACTTTCACCAAAGCCACTAGCTTCAAACTCTCTTCTGAGGTTTCACGACGAGCCCTTTGGCCCAGCAGGGCGCTCATCTTATTAAGTGCATAGCCCATCTTTGACCGCACGTAGCTCTTCATTAGACTCCCGCAGCTCACCCTGGGATGTAAGAAGCTCATCCCTGGGTCCATCCGCTCATCGCGCACTGCGCCCGTCTCGACCTCTAGCAAGTCATTTCGCGGCAAGACGCAGCCTCATCCTCGAACCTCCTGCTTCGCCTTCGGCCGCCTCAAGTCGCTGGGCCTCATCTTCTACCCTCGCCCGGCACGTGCCGACGTACTCTTCAAATCGGATTGCTTCATCAGCCTCGGGTCATACACAAGCACCCTACCCCGCAGCCTCACCCGCTCAGACAGGAAGGAAGCCAATTCTAGCTCAGAACCCTAATCCCATGATTCTTCTTTAGTTTGGCCTTTTCGCCAAACTCTTCAAATGAGAAGCCACCGCTTACATCCAACGTAGAAATCAAGTGATCCAAACACAAGATCAACACTCAACTCAGAATGAAATAAGACACGACAAGATAGGAGAACTTACAGAGGCGACCCCTGAGGATGGGAAGCCAAAGCTCTCATCAACGAGTTAAAGACGCCGACCGAGGTCTAATCCCAAGAATGACCAGATAGCCAAAACAAGTTCAGAGATTAAGCAGCTATGAGTCGCCATCTCTCCAGCTCGAAGTCCTCTCTTCACCCTTCGTCCCAGAGAAGGCGGTCGAACACTCTTCGCAGGGGGACTTCCAGACAGTTGACGGGTACGACCGCCAACTGGCCGCTCAACGGCCTCTACCCGAGACCTTGTTCTTCGCAGCTGCACTCCGTAACGGGGCTGCGAACTCAAGATCTTTAGGTCCCAGCTTCGAGGCGACAACGCCGGCCTCCGCTGACATGGGTGACGAAGAAGAGGAAGACGCCTACTTAACCTTGACCAAAGTCGTTGATCTTTTCAACCCGAGTCAAGGGTTTTCCGCTTCACGCCCGGCTTCCGGTGAGCTGTTTCAACCGAGCCATGTAAGTTTCCTCGTGGGTTTGGCAAATGAGGGTCCGATGGGAGAGACTTCATGCGGAAGGAGTAAGGCCTCAAAGTAGCAGAGCGGGCCACTCGAGCCTCGGGCACGTGAATATCCGACTGATCAACCCGCGCAGGATGGAGGACACTCGCCAACTAACGCCGCTATGACGCTATCTTCAATCGAGATCGAACAGCACCCGAGAGGCACGCAGACAATGCAAAATTAGAGATATCCAACAACCTCATGCAAGTTATACCAAAACAAAGCTTGCACACTCCATGTAGATTCTCTAGCGGTCTGGCAACCGGAACGCCCAGGGTGTCGTCCTTGTCAAGAGGGTTATATTCCCAATTGCGGCCACTAATGTCAAGTAGCTCCTTCCAAAGCCTGTGGGAAGAGGAAGATCTGAATTCATCAGAGGAGCGCCAGATGCCCGGAAAAATGAGGAAGCCCTCCCAAGTGCTTCCTCGCACTACAAAAGATAAAGGAGCAGTTACATCAAACACCGAGCCTCTATCCCTAAAGAAAACCAATAGATCAACTAAAATACCCCACCTATCATGAAAGTTTATGGCTGATATGCACAGGATTCCTTTTATGGTAATGTGAGAAGAATATATTCGGCAATTGGTGAATCAACAACGTCATGAAATGCTGTCTGATGCACACGATCAGGTAAGAAACAAACGGATAGTGTCACACAGGATCCTGTCACAGTCTCATGCAGTAATAGATCGGACTTGAGCATTCCTCGACCCCCTGTGATACACCTAATCCTCGGTCTACCTCCCTTACCCTTTGTCTACGAGTGGGCAATCCCGAGCATCTCAAGATCACCCCGAACGATCGCAGGCGCACCACTCCGCCCAGACCCAGCACTGAGTCACCTCCACGCAAGAAGAGCTTAATTTAATCTGTGGTGATAGCAGTAATGAGAAACTAAACTCTCGGGCCGACCTAACCCTAACGCCTTGACGTATCGCCCGAAAAGACACCAAAGAGAGAAAGACGCAGTGGTCCCAGGAATAAAATGGAAAAAGCTATCTCAGGAAAGACACCAGGAAAGGACTCAGCATAAAAGGTTCAGATGGAAACTAAGGAAGAGGGAAGTCCGAACTCGTTAAAAGCGAAGAAAAAGTTTCAAGATCAAAACATAAAACAGGATGTCCTCAAGTAGGTTGAAATGTATGAAATCGAAAGAAGTGAGAGATGAAATACGAAACCAAAGAGTCATCATTATCTAAGATGTATGACGGCCACCAAGCCTTAACTAACCTTAAACAGCGTACACGCGAAATTCGTATATGATACGAGAACGTTACGCCCTTGCCCACGCACAATCGCATTACTAAGGGTCGGGGTAAGAATCGATAGCGCTTGAAAAATGTGCTCATAGCCCACCGCCAAACCCAGTTAAGCAGGCTGCGTCTGGCTGAAACACTTAGCCTCGACGCCTAGCCCATAATGAAGGTCCAGTCCGCTTGGCCCAAAGGCCGGTTATGGGTAATCGAGAAAGCCCATATTATGCGAATCAAACTAAATCCCATCGATGCGGAACAGATAATCCCCACAACATATTATCCTAAATCCAACTAAATCTCACCAAAGTAGTTAGGACAAGATAATTCACGATATATCACCATTATGGATCAAGCCGGATCCTACAATGCGAGGAAGAAAGATAATTCTAAATAAACGCTTCTTTCAATATCTATAATCAAATCCGATACCGATAAAAGCAAGAAATATCCCGTCAAATGGAAAAGAATCCTAATCACCATCCAACTAGGAAAACATATACTATAAATACCAGACCACCCCATCGGTGAAAGGTACTCAAAAACATTTGCCCTATAAGCAGTCTATATTTTATCTCATAAATAAACTGACTTAAAGATTTGAATGCAAGAACTAATTAAGCCCTCACACCTCTTCTTTCATTTCATCTCAGAGGAGTGCCACGCCACTCATAACGCTGCTTCTGCCGACCAGCCAAGGCCAGCTCTATCTCCACTCGACGATCTAGAGCTCAGATCACCCACAACAAATTTGCTCCACCCAACGACCCCAACACGCTCCACCCACCACCAAAAAGATCATCACTTCATAAACATTTACATCAAATCGTATCTAAAAATGATTGGAAATATGTTTATAATCATAATTTAAAAACTAGAAAGGAATTAAAAAAGGAAAAAAAAAGGAAAAAGAAAAAAGAAAATCAAGAGAGTTAATTAGGAACTAGGAAGGGGAGAAACGACACCGTTTTGCTGGTGACCTATAAAGTGTTTTTGTCATCAGAATTTCAAAATCAAACCCAAACTCCCCTAAATCCCCCGCCACAACACTGCCCCCATATGGCTTCTCCAGATCCTCCCAACACGGCTGCGACTGCTGCAGCTACGGCGGCCACCACAGCCGCCGCCCCTACTTCCACCACCACCGCCACTATCCGTACATTCTCTAAACGTCCACTACCGGAGATACACGTGGATCCGATGGCCATAGTCCGATACCCTCCAGGCCAAATCACCATCCCCAACCCCAACCCATATCGATACTCCAGAGTCAGAGCCCCAAACCCTCAATTTCCCAAACCCCATGAGCCTCCGCAGGGGATTCTCTACCCGGTCGCCTCCTCCGGCCGCGGTTTCATCCCCAAACCCCTTCGTCCCCAATCCTCCGATCATAAAACCGTCACTGTTGCCAACCCCGGCACCGCCTTCCCTCCTCGATCAGCCGCCGCAGCTCCCTTCGCCCACCAGGCTCGCCCTTTTGGGTTGGCCCAGTCGGACCCCAGCCACCCTGTGCACTCCGTGAGAATGCCTCACTTGCACCCTTCTCACACAGGTGTGACTGTGGTTCCTGGTTCGGCTCCCGCCAAGGGGATTCCGGTTTCTGCTCACCCCAAGGTTCAGATTCTGTGTTAATTTTATTAATTTTGAGGAATGTATTTCTGTTTCGTTCTTCTTTGGTTGCTTTGCTAGTGGCTTTTGTCGACTGAATTTAGTTGCTTTTAAACTTTTCACTTGAATTGCAAGTCTTATATCGTGCTAATTTGATTTGTGTGAGTACAATGATATGATTGGTGAATGGTGGAGGCTGATATCTACTCAATGGTGTTAGGTAACGGATGCAAAATCTCTGTCTGTGATGTAGTTACATATACTCTTCAATGTCTTTGTTCCAAGACTATTATTTACAAGTTTGATCGTGATCTCATGCGCGTTATAATTCCTCATTATGCTCGTATTTCATATCAATTTCACTGAGTTCATAGGTTTTTGTTTTCCTATTTTAGGTTGCTCCATCTCCATCATCAGTTTCTGATTGTAATGGGTATAAAGACTCAAGGTAGTCTTGTATATATTTATCATCTATTCACTTTTATTTATTTTTTCTCTCCATTTAATATTCATTTTAATATCTGGGTGAACTCAAAGGTTCTCCGCTTATGCTTCTTTTTGTAGGAACAGAAATCAAGACGATGCTTTTGTAACAATAAGAGAACGAAAAGTAAGCAAGAATGATGCCTTCTGTTTATATCCCTTTGACATCGTGATGAAATTATGGTCTATAGTTTTGCAATATAATGCCATTTTTTTCTTTTGTCTTTTGATTAAGAGAAAATTTAATCAAAGATGGAAAAGGAATAAAGACACGGAGAAGTCCTTGTCCTTGTCTCGTGAGAACATTTGGAGTAATCATATAAGAAAACTTGAGAATGTCCAGGGTACTAGACATTGTGTCAGCACCCAGTGCACTAGAATATAGGAGTCCTGGGTATTTTATGGAGCAATACTAAAGGTTTTACTAGAATGAACTGCACCAAAACACATGAAAATTTGAATAATTTTTGATAAATAAATGTTAAACATTGCAAAATCCTTATTCTGTACATCTCCCTAGACATTTGATAATAGTTTAGAATACAAAGGGAGAGATAGGCTTGTGTAGGCTGACACATTAAACAGTTCTTTTAGAACATTCCTAGTTCTCATTCATGAGAAATGGGGAAAGAACCCACCCACCTAAAAGTACAAATAGGTTGAAAAGACGACTGCTACTCTTTGATGTGTTGATGGCTTAAACATATCTAACCCTTTAGGTTTTTTGGTATAATTTATTGTTTTCTGCTTCTATTTCAGTCTTATAGATTTTTTCTGTTAATTGCCATGCTTTTGGTTTTTCCATTTTATTCAAAGGAATTTTTTTTTTTAAAATGATGCCAAACTTATACTCCAAATGACTATCCATGTTTCCCTTATTCTAAAAAATGATCTAGTTAGAGCATCTTGTACATTGTGTAGCTAAATTTGAAACTTAAGCTTTTGAAGAAGTTGATAACTTAACATGATAAGAACATTTGTTAATTGGAGGTCTCAAGTTTGAGAAATGTGTGTGATGTAGTTCGGCTACGAAGAATAAAAGAAAACAAATAAAAGAACGGAACTAAATTCGAATTTTTCATATTAATCAAGTCTTACCAAAAACACAATATGCTGCATATTTATAAGCACAAACAAAATCCCAATGGATAATCCTAAAATCATAACGACAAATCCAAAAATCCTAATAGATAAATCCAAAAATTACTACAGATAAATCCAAAAATACTATCGATAACCAAAAAATAAAATTAAATAAATAATTAATAGTAATAAAATTCATCATCGACTAGCTTCCTATCTCGCTTGTGCTCTGAAGGATATGGACTCATTCCATGTCCCATCATTTCTCCCAAGTTGAAAGAACTCACCAAGAGTGAAAGGAGCGTAGCAATCCAACACTAAGAATCCAACGACGAAGATCATCCTCCGCATTCAGCAAAGATTTAATCAGACGCACTATGCCATTTGACAAGAAAACGACTAAACCCACCATCTCTAGAACTCAATAACTCATCATCAAGGATAGTATCCACTGCCTCCTTAGAAAATTGTAACGGCGCATAGTGGGTGCACCTTTGCTAGCTTCACTCTGGTGCATACACCACAAGGATTCCTTGGGGAAATACTTACAATTCCCCTACAGTAGCTGCAAGGAAATCAAATCAAGTGTGCAATTGCTCACGAGTAAATTGATCACACCTCAAACAATATCAACTGAGCCTCACAACTTGAAGTGCCAAACAATAATTTGGCACACGGATGTACTTTGAAAAAATCTTTCACTGTGGACTAAAATATTACCTCCCAACCAACCTCCAACCTCATTAATCTTTAAATCTCAATAACGGCAAAGCAGCAACAACTACTCTAATGTATTTCACTGCAGAATGTAGAGTCTGGCAATTAACGAGTTTGAAGCAAATAAAGAGCGTTGATCAACGGAAGCAACGCGTACGATCCTTTATGGAGAAGCAAGACGGGGGTTGTCGCAGACGAAAAACGGCTGCGCAAAGAGAGGACCTGGGCGGCGGCCATAAAATCAAACCTTGCGATTCTACCAGTTCAACGCTAAGAGTGAATAATCTTGAGGTAGCAATGGGGTCAAAGAAGCTGGCCGGGTTCTCTCGCAACGCCGGCAGTCAGGAGAAGAAGAAAATCAGACCTTGCAACCGTTGCGTTCGCTGAAGGGAAAAATAAAGAACTCGGGGGAGATCGGGAACTTCGCCTACACAGACGCTGTCGTGGAGCCAAGAACTTGAATAATAAGAAGCCTGATCTCATCAAGAACTGAATAAGCACCATTACTCGTTGGTTTAGGAATAAACATGGTTGCGCGGTGGGGTGTGAATGAGTTAAAGAAATGAATAGTACGGAAGGCAGAAGGAATGCTACAAATGAGCACAGTGGTGGTGCAGGCATGGCAATGGAAGTAGAGTGGTCAAACAATACAAAACCCACAACTGAGAAAGTCCCAAATGCTAATGCAGATTTTTCTCCTTTTCTTCCTTCTGCCGTGAGCAACCAAGTTGTGCAAGGTCATCTGCTGTCACTCCATTCAAGTTAGGTCAGACCCTTCCATGTCCTATCACTGTGTATATTAAGAAATGCTTTTAAGAATTATATTCAATGTCTGCTTCAATTTCATATGTTCTAATAAACTGCCCCTTCCTACTCATAATGGCTCTGAACAACCCTATTTCTTGTCTTCTGTCTACTTTTATCCCTTTTCAAAGTTTCTGTTGTCTAAAGTCTTTTCAAATACTCATTTTTTTTCCTTCTTGTTCAATGAGTCAGCTGATGGAAGGAACAGAAACAGTAAGTTGAACATACTGATGGATGCATCTCACTATGATCATATGATGATTATTTATGAGCAGATATCTACTCGCAACAAGATATCCCACTTCTCTTGATCACTGTCACTTACTTGAAATGAATGCTTCATGAGATGATATGTACCTGGTGATGAGTTATAAGATTTAGGTATGGTGGTCAATGATCTTGATCATAATGTCATATGTCAATCATTTCATCCACACAGTCCAATAAAGAAGCTAGGGGCATAATGTGGTAGAAGTGTATTTGCAAAGTCTGTCCTTTTCTTTTTCTCATTTCTCTTATGTCACTTGTCTTTCTTCCTTTCTTTCTCTCTCTCTCTCTCTCTCTCTCTCTCTCTCTCTTCCTCCGCCCTGCCTCCCCAAAACTCTTTCCTAAAGCCCCACCCTTTTCTTGCCTCCCACCCCCTCTCTCTTCTTCTTTCTTCTTTAGAAATTCAAAAATTTTTTTCCAAGTCACCCTTCGTTTTTTTCTGTTCCAAAGTTTCTGCTTTCACATGTCAAGTTTTGCTTCCATAGTCTAATTCCTCCCCTGCCTGTGTTCTCAGTGCCTCCTCTCCTGCCTGAGCTTGTCTAAACAGTCATAGTCTTATGTTATGCTTGTTTCTTGTTTGTCCAGTCTTCTCAAAAACAAAAATCTTCTTTCATTTTTCTACACACAATCCTTTGTCAGTGAGTGTAAGATTTAGGATCAACAAACATACCACTCAGAACGCTGTGTTTTTCCCCATCTAAGCATAACTCAATCCATCAATGATCTAATATAAAGTTGGTTATACAGCAAAAAGTATATCTTTATTGGTTTGAGTTTGGTGGTATTTGGTCTCCAAAAGGTGATTGATATTAGTTAAGGTACACCAAGGCAAGTGAAACAAAAAATGTTTCAGGCTTCCAAACAAGATAAAAAATATAAATTTGTTTTTCCTCCCAAATAATGAGGGCATTTTGTGTGTTCTATACCCTCTCTTCCATCAACATTGAACACTGCTGAACCGCATAAATCTTGTTTCTTTGTGGACTTGTCCTTGCCTTCTTGTAGATGTTGTGGCTTTTGCATAATACACTATCTGTCAATGAATCCAAGATGTGTCAAATGTTACAATGTGATCCCAAATTATTCATGATAATGTAACCGCCAAAACGTTTGGTTCATGGTAAAGCATATTCTTACATGGTTCTGGAATGCTATTTTTATATGGGAGCGCATGAATGTTGTCCTTCTCTGATATAAAGACAGGAAACAAGAACCTTGTTATCTGTGAGAGGCAAACGTAATGATATGGATTTAGTTTTCTTTTTTTGATTAATCCACAAGAAAAGTCAGGATATGTTTGTGGTTCTATTTTTTGTGATATTCCGAGCAAACTGATGTTAAAAATTTTAAGATTCTACCATTTACTTGTGTGCTTATTGGTAACATTAGCAAGTATTTCTATAATTTCCCTGAAATCAATTCTGATATTTTTGGCAGTCACAACATTATGATAGTATGAAGTCCCTTCCAAGACCTTTGCCTATACCTGTGATGAATCCATTGCCAAAGAAAGGAGAATGATGAAGAGGTTGGTTAATCATCATCCTGTGTTATCAATTTATTTGTTCTCATTAGGGTTGTGCACAGTTTATTCGGTTCGGTTTTGAATATAAAAATGTAGTAGATCGATTACAACGGTTTTAATTTATGAAGACCGAAAACGATAATTTGAAATATAAAACGAATAAAATCGCTTCGATTCGGTTTATAGATAATAACCAATTAAAGTAACTTAAATTGGTTAGATTCGGTTCGGTTTAAAAACTGAATAAAAAATTAAAATCATAATCCACTATTTTTAAAATTTTAATATTAAAAATATAAAAATATAACTAATATATTTAATGTTATCCAAAAAAATCCACAATTTTCTTTAACTTTTTATTGATAAATTTTAAAAAGTGCATTATAAAAAATAATTATCATAAAGTTAAAATTAAATGAATTATTTTATTCTTCAATAAATAATTTCGTAGAAAATAGAAAAACATAAATATGATAAAAAATATAACAAGAAATTTTTTTTGTGGAATTTATCGGATCTATAGTTATCATGAACACTCAAAGAACTTAAGAACTTAAAGATAAAGTAGTATAATTTTTTTTTAAGAGTTTTTCAAATCTTTATAATAACATAGAAGTTTGACCTTAATCGGAAAACTCATAACTCATTAAAATATCGAAAGTTCCAAAATCAAACCAAAATAGAAAAAGTTTAAAAGATAGCATTTATTATTGGTTTGAAATTCCAGTTTTATTATTTTTATATATTTGACATTAAAACTGACAACCGAACTGCAGTTGCTCAGTTTTAAATTTTTAAAACCGAATTTAGAAAGATAATTTCTAAATATTTAAAATACGGCTCTACTGAACGATTAAAGTTGATGGTTTTTTTGTTTAGTGGTTTTTGCACACCCTAGTTTCATTGGTATTAAGTGATATTTAAAACATGGAAACACAAGCCTAGAAACTATCTATGTAGTCTCTTCCAAAATTATATTAAGATTGTTGATAGGCAAAGCAAAATTTTATCAGGCAAGCACCTAGCTTAAGAAAAGAGAGTGAGGGTGGCATAAACCATATACAGGTTAACATGTGAGAAACACTCACAAGGCCCCAAGTGCTGAGATCCCCAACCAGTCTACTAAATCAAGCTAGGATATTCAAGAGTTTGACATCTGCCTGGAACTAATAACATCCAAAGGCAAGGTTCAAATGAGAGAAGCTGTAACATCTACAAGTTGCCTTGCCCATGTTCTGTGATTATGGGGGCATTGCATATTTTAAGAGGCACTAGAAGCATAAATCTCTATATCTTAGATGTAAGGTGCAACATATGAACTTGAACATATTGGGTTAAGTACCTATCAATTTTAGAAAATATGATCAACAACCTAATCCAAATATCAATAAGATTTAAGATTCCAAACATTTAGAAAAGTATTTAACAAAAGTTATAAAATTTGTAGAAATTTCAAGAATAGAAGTGCTTAAGAAGGAAAAGTGAAGTAGATAAGGCACCTTTTCAACAAGTGATTGTATTGGCAAGCTAGGTGGAGTGGTTGTGCCATGAGCTGATGCATCTAAGGTATTCCTTTTAAAGCTATTTGTCATTGGTTTAGTGGAAGAATCTTTGCTGGACGAAATTACTAACTGGAGTGGCGTGACCCTTCTTCTTCTTCATTTTTTCCAGTTTTCTGGGAACCCATCTATTTCATAGATTAAACATTTATTTCACACCAGGATAATTTTATGAATTTACTAAGCTATAAGATAAATCGTTGCAGACTAAGACACAGTCTGTGACCCAAAACAACAGTTCTGCTTCTTGCACTTCAAAGTAACCTTCTTCATTCTACTTGCATGATTTCCAAACAACCAGTTTCAATTGCATCTTACATTTTGTTATCAAAGATGGTTATTTGTCCTTCATCTGTAGCCTAGTGAACCTTTACTATTCTATGCACTTTCTGACTAAAAGAAAAATAAAAGTTGTATATTATAGCTGCAGCAATGTAGTTGTAGTTACATCATGATTAATGATGGCACCATACTCTCTGTGCTCATCTTTAGATCACGAAAATGGATCACTGAGAATCTCTGTCTTCTAATAAAAATGTGTTTGATTCTGAACGCTTATCTTAATTAGTTTGAGTTTTTCAACAAGCTCATGAATTGAATTCTGGGATCTATTTCAGTTTCAATATTTTAATCGTATCTAGTTGATTGCCAAACTACCTCTTCTGCTAGTTTCTACATGACATTTTGTTGAAGTGATTTGATTTGGCCTGCATCTGGTTTTCAGGATGAGGGGTCCGTTGAGAACTTAGTTGCACAAGATCTGTTACAAAGGCATATCAAGCGTGCTAAAGGTTGGGACTTAAGTCAAAATCTCTTTTACCATCTAATTGCTTTTATCTAATCTTCCATAGGTCATTGATTTTCTTTTAGGCAAATTGATATATTTGTCAAGTTTTTACACCCGAAACATAGATTGTAAGCTAATGAATACTTCAAGCCTCTGATTCTACATACTGTATTTGCATCAAATTGTCTTTAATGGAGGAAGGGGAAGGACTATACTTTCTGATATTTTGCATGGAAGAAAAATCATCAACTAGGACTATTTACGTGACCATCAGCTATTGTGCAAATGCTAATCTTTGTACTTTCTTGTATTGCTTGTAGATTAAGGGAACAACGATTGAAACGAATTGCAAGATACAAAACCAGGCTTGCTCTTCTCCTTCCCCCACCAGTAGAACAGTTCAGAAGTGATACGGGAGCTGGAAGGAGCGACATGGCATGCTGGTTTTACATCCTGTGGATGTCCCCACATGTCACGCTGGAAGCATGGTGATGCTTTCTGAGTTTATCTGAAAAGTGGACTGCATTTGCATTTGGAGGGTTATGAAGGGTTGCGGTGGGGATTGATTGACATATGAGGAGAAAAAGAGAGAAGCAATGGTTAGTTGTTTCATGAATAACTACTTCCTAAATTGTTGAGTCTTGTTTTATGCCATTTAGATCTTATTGTTCACGTCATCCTGAAACCATCATACAGATGAAGAATTATGTTGCCTTTTTTCATGTAAAGATAGGGGTAGTAATAGGTCTTGACAAAGGTTGAATCATGGAAAGTGGAGCGTTCCTATGTTATAAATTACCATCCATTTCTCATTAGATGTACCAAGTTTCTGTGTAGAGAGTACCATAAAAGTTATTAGTGGAACAAGTCTTGTCTGATTTTAAGCTAAATTCAAATTCTTACTGCACTAGTATTTTACTCTGTGTGTGTGTGTTTTTTCTTTTTATTGCCCATTGAAGTTTTAATATAATTGTTCCTTGTATCCGTATGTCTTGATCACTGAAAAATTCAAACCCACTTGACGTGAATGGCTACCAATATAGATTAAATAATGGGTTTCCATCATTCTTCTTGTTGATTGGGTGAAGAGTCAATCTAGAGCATTTGTTTGTGTTAGGGCTTTTAACAAATGTTAGTTGGCATGATATATGCACATGGGGTCTGTTTCTATACGAATGGCTTTTAACTTCTGTTTTTTACTTTTAACAATGGCGGAAGAGGTAAAAAAAAGGAAATATTTGCTATGCAATTGATTTTATATTTAGGTCATATGTTTTTACAAAAATTAAGGAAAATTTTATTTTAGGGAAAAACATGTACTTTTTATTTTTTGGTATTCCTTAATTTTTTTTTTTTTTACTAAAATAAGGATATTTTAAGGGAAAACATGATTCATTTCATTTCATTTTTCAAACATGATCGATAAATCATGGCAGGAGATGTGAGGTTGGCATTAGAGAGCTCTATCTAAACACATGTTTATAAGATTAAAGCTTTCCCTAATAGGCTCATAGTTGATCATTATTTAGCATCTAAAAATACCCAGGTATCACATCTTTGATTTATTGGAATGAAGTGTGACAGGTTTTGTGCCTTGTTAACATATGGGGACTATAACTAGTTGAATCCTAACATGTAGAGTTGTAACAGATTAGAAATATGAAGCTATCCTCTATATATATACACATGTTAATTTAATGAAAATAACACCTGGAGTTATATCGAATTCTCTTGGTTGTTCTACATGGCATTAAACCCTAGGGCTGGAGTTTGGCTGACAATGCTAGGGCTGTCGGAGGGGTGAACTTTGCGACACACCCACCTAGAAGGGAGTGTGGAGTCACCGCCGGCCTCGGAGGAGTTCGTCGTGATCGACAGGCTAGTACAAAATCCGATGGTGGATTCTAAGCACATGCTCGCTCCATGCATGAAGCTTCACAGGCGGGTTCACCGCAATGTGTGGTGCGTCTTGTTCGACTCGGGCTCACTCACTCTAGGGTCATTCATTGTAAACAAGGCCTTTGTGGTACACTTAGTTTCCCTATTTGGTTCTGAGATCTGGCGGTAGTTTAGTGCTTTTGTATCAATGACCCCCTTTTCCTAGGGTTTTGCTTGATTTTCAAAATCTAAGTTATCTAGGAGTGCTCTTTGCTCTTGATCTTCTTCTGTGGTATCATAATGGTGATTCGAGGAGAAGAAAGCGACGGCTTCAGTGGTCCCAGTGATATCGGGAAGACAATTAACTCGTCCACGACTATTTGAATGGAGCAAATTCGAATATATGCTCTTCGGGGCCACATATGGGCGGTCACCTCACTAAGGATCATGTGATCGATGATTCGAAAGAGCGATTGTTGATGGAGGAGGAGGATGCTCGTTTGTTCATCCAATCATTAATTCAAAGCCGATAATAGGTCTTGGTCTCGTTAATCCCATGTGAATTTGTTAGAGGCAATAGATTATTTGGAGTTCATGTTTTCTAGAAAGGGGAATGTTTCTCGTATAGTTGATGTGTGTAAAGCATTCTATCGATAAGAGAAACAAGATTAGTCTCTATGAAATTTTTTTTTATGGACTTTCCTGAAAGATATATTAAGAACTGTATATCAGCATGCTTTAGTGGGATGTCGAAGTTGCTTGAGAGTAAATGAGAATATATGGCGAGTTATGAGTTTCTTTTGCCGGCTTTTCATACAGTATGATTCAGTTAAAGGCTGGAATTACATCAAGTCAGAGATATCATCTCTCTCGAGGAGACCTTTGTAAGATTCTTATGAAGTGTCATCCTCTTCTATCATACCTACCTTGTATTAAGCGAACAAATATAGTGCTCTTGTTTGACAGACCGTTAGTCGAAGCGATAAAAATATGCACCTATAAAACTAACGTCTTCACCGATCATTAAACTTTATTCTTCTTGAACACTGTTCTCGTGCCTAACACTTTTGGAAGCTTTGTCCGCCCCTCAGTTGCGGCGTAGTCTTTATGATAGAGGAGATTGATGCTGGATGGGAATAGTACTTGGAACTTGTGATTCACCTCCACCCAGGAAGAAAGCGGGTTTGGAGATCTCTGGTCTTTGCGGGAATGAGAGTTAATTTGGATGGTTCAGTTGCTTGATTGAAATCACGACTTGTAGCTAAAGTACTTCAGGCGTATGGTGTGGATACATTACACTTATCCTTGTTGCATAAGATGGAATATGTTTACGACTTTTTATTTCGCATTTAGGCTCATAATGGGATCTTCATCAACAACGTTAAGAACACCTTTCTTCATGGCGTGCCCAGGAGGAGGGTATATGGGCGACGCCCTCTACAGAGTTTTGTTGCTCAAGGGGAGATTGGGAAGGTTTGTCGTTTTTGGAAGTTGTTATATGGCTTGAAGCAGAGTCCTCGTGCTTGGTTTGGTAAATTTAAGCCGGCTCCGATTGAGAATTTATGTTTATGAAGAGTAAATTGACCCGTTTAAGTCTTCTCTGGAATCGATTCAATTATCATTTTGTTGGTGTATGTGGATGATGTGTTATCATTTGGAGTGACTCACATAGGAATTTCATTCCTTAAGTCACTCTTCACGGCCGGTTAAGTCTGAAGGGCTTAGGGATGATCTTAGATATATCTTGGGCTTTGAGTTATCGCAGATGGCAGTAAATCTTACTTTATCACGAAAATATGTCTTTTGGTTATTGTCTGAGATTGGAAATTGGGACAATAGTCACGTTTATATCATTTGAGTGGTGTCTGTAAATCTTAGAAAGCTGATTGTTGAGGATCTTTGAGATATAGAAGACTAGTTGGTATTTGGATTACCTTGATGTATCTTGATATTGCACACTTTCAATCCGGTGTTGTAAGATCGATACATATCTTCCCGACATTGACAACACTTGGATAGTTGTGAGCATGCATGTTCTTGAAGGAGGCTCCGGGGGTGGGAGTATTATATATAGTAATCATAGGGTTGAGTGCCGTAGATCTTTGATTGGGGTCAAGGAAGATAGGAGATCACATCATAAATTCTTGTGTTTGTTGGTAGAAATCACAGTCTCATGGAATCAGTAAACGAGGGTTGTTTCTTGTTGAGGTCATGAGTCAGGAATGTAGGCTTGATAGCGTAGTCTTTTTATTGAAATCGTAATGACCGTGATCGACTCGCGATGGAAGTCGGCGTGCAAAATTGTGGTCAGCGAAAACTTTGGTGTGATAGCCAGAGTACTGCGCCATGTTCTTGAATCTGTATTATGGTGAACTAAACATGTTGTGAAGTTATTATTCTTTGTTTGTGTGAGAAAATCTATTTCGGTTTGATTTATAGGATATGTGAGACGGAGGGTGGGTGATATGTTCACAAAGGAAGGCTCTGAGTCTGGGGACAGGTTAGTAAATTTATCGTCAAGTTGGGTATGTGATTGACGTATCTTTCCACGGCTTGAGGATGTTAACGTATAAGCGTTGTAACTAGTTAATAAACTTAACATATAGAGTTGTAGCCAGTTAGGAATCAACATGTATGGGGATTATATGATTAGGAAATATAGGTATTCTGCTTTGTATATATATATATATCTGTGTTAATTCAATAATCTGTGGAATTATTTCCTCAAATTCTCTCTTGATTTGTTTGTTTTCTCCGTTACTCAAACTTTATTTACATTTATTTATTTAAAACCATGTTTTTAGTGTTTACTCTCCCAAATCTCCTCTCTACGATTTAGTAGATGGTATCTGAGTTTTCTAGTTCATATTAAATTATTACCTATATATTGTGGTATTCACATCTCCTTTTCTCTCTCTTCTTTTTTTTCCCTTAAATTCATAGGAGGTTGAGTGTTGGAATCTGCATTATCTTTGCATAATAATGTAATTTCGTAGATAACCTTTAAGTTGTTTCACCTAGTTGTTGAGTAATGTGCAAATGCAAAATATGAAAAATTTAACTTGGGTAGATGGACATTAGGGACCAAACCCATTGATTTTGAATTTACATAGATCAAAGACACTACTAGCCAATGGGTCAAAACATTTATTTATTTATTTTTGATAGGTACGTTCAAACATTTATTTATCTTTCTTGTTTGTTGATCATATCTATTTATTGAAGAAAAATTATTCATGGATTAGATCATTTTATGTGCGTATTGAATCGGGTGGGAGTCAAAATATTCATATGAAAGCTTTATTTCGTAGATGGATTTGGGGACCAAGTCTATATATATCTCGGGGACCAAATCTATTAGTTCGTCATAAGAGCATTCAGACTTCATGAGTTTAAATATATGTCATTTTCACTTCTTACTTCTTCTCGTTGGTTCATTTATTTTTGAAATATATTCATTTCACATTATAAACATTATTAGAAAGAATCAAGTTCGAGTTTTCATGGAAACAGAATATTATAATGTTGTAACTTCACTTCTTACTTCTTCTCGTTGGTTCATTTATTTTTGAAATATATTCATTTTACATTACAATACTATAATATTCTGTTTTTATGGAAACTCGAACTTGATTATTTATTGTGTTTCGTCCAATCTTTAACCATTGGGTAAAGTCTTGTTGGCTTGGCTTCTTGTTGATTGATTGATTTATTTATTGTTTTTATATGTAAATCTAGAAAAAACGAATTATTTTGTGTATTTACTGAACCAAGTGCAAATGGAAAGAAAGTCACAGTGTGAATTAAAGGATGTAGATGATGGGATGGATCATGATTCATGGGGACCAAAATCAAATCCGTTGGTAATAGTCAATGAAGGGCTTCAACAATGACCCTTTGCCCTTGTCATCTTTTTACCATTTTTTTTCTCACCCACATGCCACACCCATATTCTAGGTCTTCAAGGCTGAAATTATTCCTTTTGAAAATTGAACCCCAAAAGGTTCTCTCTCCATCTCTCTCACCAAAAATTTGTATCCAACTTCCATTTCCTTGGAAAATGTTTACATTTCTTGCGTTCCAAACAAACCTTACCTAAACTGTGGTAGAATTCAAATCAGAACTTGACTCCTTCAAGACAGATGATTATGGATCTACCATTTTCACTGACCATGATGTCAAATGAAATAATGTATATTTTATGCTGAGAGCTCTGCAAGTCTCATTTTGACCCATTGGCTAGTAGTGTCTTTGATCTATAGCTAAGTTCTCGACCTCCCCTAACCATTAATAGTCAATTCTAAGATAAAGACTATTGATTTTATTAGTTTATCTTCAGACCCATTTGCTCTTGTCAACCCCAAACAAACAAGTTGTTTTGGGAGATGAGTCAAACCCAACACCACAAAAAGCAAATAAACCTAGTCCAAGTTCCTAATGCCGATAATCTTTTATTTATGGACTTGTGGAAAATAAAATAAATAAAGTAGCACATACATTCATGGGTAAGAATAGGAAAAACAAAATTGAAGAAATAAAGTCATTATACATGCTAAATCCCTGACAAAAAAATTTCCCGACCTTTGTTCAAATCATAAAATAATTATATACTAATCATATACATCACAATAGCACCACCACCACCCACCAACTACCTCCACTTGTCTATTAATTTCCCTTTTTTTCTAAATTGTCTGTTACAATCCCAAATTCTCACCCACAATGATTTCTAAGAATGGGGTTTGAAAGATTTTCCCTTATGGTCAATAGGGCATTTAATTTTTCTAATTCAACTCTTCAACACCAAATCATTACACCTTGCGTGTAGAAAATGGCACCCAACCCATGTGGGCCATGTCACACATAAATCACATGACCTTGCCCCCCCATCATTTTTCCCCCAATAATTTTCCTCCTGGTTAAAAGAAATTGAAAGAACAAGAAATTATTTTACCTTAATGATGGAATTGTTGGAATTCATTGAAACGTATTCAAATGTTTTATTTTTTGATTATGTGCGTGATTTCTATTGACTTATCAAGATACTGGCATGCAATTTTGACAATCAAGGTGTTTTTAGATTTTGGGGGTTGGGACCTCACCTTCAAAAGGGTCGTGCCCATCATCTTCCCTCCTCATGTCCAACAAACCTACTACCCCATTGCCCCTAAAAATTGAACATGAAAAGCCATTAGGAGGTGGTGATTAACTAGGAAGAGAAACAAATTTGACTTCTACCTGAGGTTTGAATCATGCCATGATTATTAGTTTTAATTGCCCAAAAACACATGTTTATATGCTTAGAAAAAAAAAAAGAAAATCATCTAGACTTGGGTTGGTTATATCTCTATTTGATATTAACTTATCAATTGGACCCAGGATGGTTTCCTGCCCTTTTGTTATGTTTATAAGTTTAATATATGATCTAGTAAATTAAACAAATTAGATTATAAATGATGATGGGTGATACAAAATAACAAAAGGGTATGACAAGGAAAAAGCCCTTTTAACATTACATAAAAAAATCAAATGGTGGTATCATCTATGTTAGGGTTTTATACTTTCACATGATGATAATTATTGCTTGGGAAAGGGAGAGGTGAGGGCTAGGAGGCCTAGGGTTGAGGGCTAGAGGCGTTGGGGACATGTGTTATTGTGCCCACATCAACCCCAAATATTTAAATGGTGGGAACCCACCCACTAAATGGGTTTTCACCTGGAAACCTCAGCCAACCCCCAAAATTAAATAAAATTAAAAAAAAAAAAAAACGTTTAGTTCATGATGATAATCTTTGAAATTGTTAAAGAATCACAGTGCGGAGAGAAGAAGGACGTCACCCTTGGTTGTTAATTCGTATTCACATTATAGATGTCTCTAAAGAAGAACTTAAAATTTATTTTTAATTGAAGATGCTTATGTAAATAGTGAGATAGACACAAAGGGGGGCACAAATCATTGGATAGCTTATAATAATGGGAGTTGAACTTTCCATTTGGGTGATTAGGTCTTGTCCTTTTACCTTATAATTCCCGATAAGGATTTTCAAATGGGTCCCATCCCATCCCAACCTTGCTTCCTCCTCCCTCCTCCCTCCTCCCTCCTTCTCTTCACTATTTATATTAATTATTATTATTATTTCTCATCATGCCCTTTGAATTCCTTTGCATGTGTTTTGTTGAGTGACCTGACCTCCCATGCCATGAAACCAATTCTTTAACACCCAATATTCTGTAATAGAACAATAAAATAACTACATAATCAATCTTTTCCATACCTCCAATCTTATAATAAATAATATTACTTACTATAATAAACTTTATTTATTTATTTGGGTGGAAGAGAATGAATGGTACAAATGTAGACAAATCCACCAAACCCATGTGAGACACACCGCATCATGCTTTATTGTTTGTTTTAATGTTGTCTAATTATTATTTAATTTCTAAAGAAGGTAGGTCATATGTGACCCCTCTCCTCACACGAGGGAGGATGATGTACTTGAATTGAACATTACAAATGTGCCCTAACAAATGAATGGCCTGGTATGATAGAAAAGAAGGAGCAACAAACAACATTAGAAACACATATACCACACTGACATCATCAACACTATATGTGTTTGGTTATATATTTATATCATATGTATCATAATTTAATTAATTGTCAACAAATATTTCCCATTGTATTTTGATTTTCTCTCCCCAAATTTACTTTCCTAGAAAGTTGAAAAGAAAGCCAAAAAAACAGAAAAAAAAAAAAGAAAAAGGAGAAAATGTCTTCGTCTATCCTAGATCCATACTCGTGTGTCTGCAACAACTGTATCCCCCCACATGATCCAAAATGAACAATAAACCAATTTCAAACAACCCCCATCGTCTTCAGCAAACCCTAGAAGCAGAGAGTTTGAGAAGTATGTACAGATGATGATGATGGTGATGAACCCATAAACATTCATGAAGCGGCGGAAGAAGGGTGATGTGAGAAAGGGTAGAATCTGGGTCTGTTGGTGGCGTCGGTGGTGGCGGCGGCGGCGGCGGCGGAGGAGGGGGTGGTGGCGACTCGCTCGCAGGAGGGGCACATGGTGAGGGTGGTGGCGGGGAGTTGCATGTAGAATGGGTTGGAAGTCTTGAGAGCTCTCAGCTCTTGAAGCTCCTTATGGAGTCTTCTGTTTTCTTCTGTCAGTGTCTCACAGCGCACCTCTTTTAGATATTCGCAAATCACCTCCGTCTGCTTCAACCTTCGTCCTGTAATGGATTGGAACCCCCCCGTTTGGTTGGTGAGAAAAAGGAAAAGGAAAAGGAAAATGAAAGCAAACCCGTTTGGTTGATGATAATGGATGGGTATTTACTTAATTAGAAGTTAGAACAACTACTATTTACTACTATTTAGACAGACCGTGAACCGACCGACCAAATACCCACCTTGCTGCTTCTATTCTGCGAAACAAACTTCCGCGCGTGAGCGGAGGTTATTTAACAACAAGCGCCTGCTTCTGTTTCTGTACGGATATTTGAAAAAGCTAGCTATTATTCATAAAACCCACCATCAATGGCCGCGTGATGATGTTTCCCATTTCGAATTCGAAATGATGATGATTATGGGCGGTAGTAGGAAATAGAAATGCTTACGGGGTTGAGGGTGTTGTGTTCTTTGAAGCTTTCTTCCAGGAAAGCCATTAATTCTTTTATTATCGGGCTTTTTCCAGTCAGGCCGTTGTCGTCTTCGTCGCTAGCCCTCGAGAACTACTCTCTCCCTTCTACCTTCGAAATCCCTCTTGTTTCCGCCATTTCCACGCCTCTCTGTAAATGCAGAAATCCATCTGAAAGAACGACGCTGCACTGTTCGGAGAAGGACTGCCTCCGCCACCGCCCCGTCCTCAACTCCTCCCTGCCGCCGCCGTATATATGGCAATCTGTTCCATCTAGCCCCTCGCCGACAGCCCCACGTTTCAGACGACCCACCTCGGGCTCCTAAACCCCTACAGAAAACACACATAAAAATCCCCCCCCTCCCAAAAAAAAAAAAAAACAAACCAAAAAGAAAAAGAAAACCCAGGAAAAAAACTCTCTTGTGATTTGGAGGCATGTGGATATGATTACCGTTGTCTGACGGCCATGGCAGGGCCTGGTGCGAAGCTTGAGCCCTTGAAACTGGAAGGAGAGGTAGAAGCCTTTGAGTCTGATCCCTCCCATCATCGTCCTCGTCTCTGTCGTGTGTCATCTGTCGTCAGTCATCGACATCAACCACCACTTCGCGGGTTTCTCACTTCCCGGTCTCTTCTTCCGACAGAGACCAGACCTAAATAACTGTTCAAACTGCCCTTGTTGGAAACCTGCCGGTGAGACTACTCCGCCAAAGGGGCTTCGAAGAAGCATCTCAGGCTCAGCTCCAGCTCCATCTAAGTAGAGAGAGAGAAAGTGGTCTGGGAATGAATGAGATAGTTAAGATTTTAGAGCAGTGGAAGAGTCTTTATAGAGATTCTATTCCTTCCCTTATTAAAATATATAAACAGAGTCAGTCCCAAACTGGAACAGTCCTTTAATTTATTTTTATTTTCAAATTTCAAATTTCAAATATATTTTTAATTTATTTTTGGCCTGAAACTAGTTTGACCGAGACGACAAGCACAGGTCAGGTTGACAAACACACGTGAAATATAAACCCCTTCCTCTTTCTCTAATCTCTATAATATCATCAATATGAGGTTTTCGTGATTTGGTGCAGGACTCTTCCCCCTTTCTCCTCTTTGGCCGTGCCCCTACGCTCCTTTTCTAAACAGGTTCTATTAACTCCCCTGTTTCTTGGGCTTTGGCCCAGCCATTTTATTTTTTATTGATTATTTATGGTCCAATTCAACAAGGTTCTAAATCATAATTCATAATTGTTACTTTTTCTTTTCCCCCAAAAAAGTGATATGCCTACAAATAGATATATATATGTATAACATCTATTGACTTTCTATTATTTCATATTAGTATTCACTAATTTGTTATCATTGGATTCTGTGTTTACAAATAGATGGGAGAATATAATTTTAATTAAATAAAAATATATTTACATCTCATTTTTCAATTTTCCTTTTAAATATCAAAATGCAATAAATCATGTTGAAGAAATATATGATCCGAGTATTAATTTAAATGAAATAATTTTTGACATAGTTGATCGAACATTTTTTTAAATTTTACTTTCTACTCTTCTTTGGCTCTTGCATTTCGAGTTGGTAGAATGTTGAGTTTTAAAAGAGCGTGACATTCGAGAAAAGGAAGAGTTTAAGTTAGGAATCTTGAGTGAAAACAATTTCATACGTTATAACGAGTTATTTATCAATTCATTAAGCTTATTTATTTATTAATTTTTAAGAAACCTATATGATGGGTTTTAAAATTGTCGAAAGGCAGCATGTATTTGTCTTTCTGCGAGCTTCAAGGTCACGTATTACAGGCGACTTGTCTCTCTCGAGGTGTTCTAGTCGATCTCTCGTTCTTTTGCCACATACATCTTTACCTGCCACGACTTGGATGTAGAGAGAATGCGGGAAAAACTCTTATTGATGGAGAGACACTTTACAGTACTTTGGAAGGCTACCCATTAACTGGTTGGTTGAGTGATCTGCGCGCGAATGAGGACCTTAACATTTATAGGCGCGCGCCCAGGAATTCTACAAGCGCTTGGTTGGACCTGCACACCAAATCAAAGAGTTACAGAATGCTACTCTCTTATATACAAGTCATATACAGAGAGATCTATGGAAGAAATCTTGTAACTCTCTCATCTTCCATATATCTCTGTATGGCCTTCCATATGTGTGAGACTCATACAGGATCTTGGATTCTTTGCAAGTCTTACACGTTAAGTCGCATATCTGAGGTATTTTGAAACTACCTGCAGAATCTGAGGTGATTATCTTGCTTCAGTCGCCTACCCACACATGTGTAAGGGTGTGGTTTTAAGAAATCACAGAAGTTTAGAGCGCTCTCTTGTAGCGGAGGTCTCGTAGAGTCTACAAGTGCCCCCGTCTCTGTTAAAGTAAAGCCTTGGGGGAATCACTTGTATATTGGAGGATCCTTCCCCTATGGTGGGGCAGAGATGAACTCATGACCTCTCCGCCCATGCTCTCGTGTCGATATCTTAGATTGTGAATCGTTGATTCAATTTGCAAGCTGCCCATTGCATCTCGCTTTCTGACTAGCCTTCCTCGGTAGACCTTTCCCAGAATCAAATCTCCTTGTGGGAGGGGCCCATATCTACAGTGACTCTCGGTAGTATAATATAAGCACCACTTTTCTGCGAGCTTCGAGCATATTGTTGATGCCCGTCTTTTTGTTAGTCGTAGCATTGGTACATTTACCTCAGCTTGATCCTAACTTTCGCTTCCTTGGCAAATTTGCGCCATAGACATGAATCGGAGGCGCTGCCATTTTATCAGCTACGTGTGCCTCCTCCTCCTTTAAAAGCTTTCTGTATTAGGGCGTGAGCACTTCCATAGGGCATTCCCGCGAGAGAATGCAGCCATATGCTTTGACATCTATTACTTTGCCAAAAATTTGCACCCTTGCCCTTATCAGGTGTAGGTACCACCACCCTTCTCTCATTTGCGACATTGGAGAACGTCTTCTGCCCCCACCCATGGTGTGGCTATCCTTTGAGCTCTCATGAGTATCCATAACCCACGTGAATCTTGCTGCCCGCAAATGGCTAACTCGCGTCGCTCATCTGGCTTTCACGTGCCCGGCAAGGGCGTCCACCTGAGCTCTCGACTTGGTAAGCACACTCGAGACCTTGTCTTGAAAGGCCATGAACTCTTATGGGCAGTGAGCAGAGCGAGTGACATCCCTCTTGAAGGTCTCGATCGCCATGGATCTCATGTTCTCTGATGCGTTGCTCAAAGTCCCATCCACCTTAGTGTAGCCACCTGACTCACATGTCGGGCCTTCAAGTTGAAATTGTATCTGAGACTTGTTCTTACCCTGTGTAGGAGAGTGAGTCTACACCGTCTTGCTCACTAACATCATCACATGAACTTTACCATTCTTCCTTCCAAGGCTACACCCACAGCATAACCAAACTTTGATACCAAATGCTCCCTTGAGATGACTTCAACCAAAGCTCGTCTTAGGTGTGCAGACTTTAGTGTCTTCTCTTAAGCTCAGTATTATGCTTAGGCGATTAAAAGCTGGGTATTCTTGAGAGTCCTTCTGGTTAGCAGCTCAACTATCTTCAGCACCACCATGACTTGGATCTTGGGAACACCTGAGAACACTTGGAAGGAAAATCTTTTATTGATGGAAGAACTCTTTACAATACTTTGGAAACTCGTAACTCTTGGTTGGTTAGGTGGTGCCTTGGCCAAATAAAGATCTGTTATAAGGCTGCCAGAAATTCTCTATAACCTTGGTTGGGTTCTCTCTAATCAGGAATGGTTCACAGAATCTCTCTTATACAAGAAGTTATATATAAGAGTCCATGGGAAACTCACGGTACTCTCTCATCTCATACCTATAGCCTTCCACATGTGTGGTCCTCTGGGATCTTCTGAATTTTACGCTGAGTCTATACAAGGTATTTTCAAAATTCTCCCAGTGGGGTGACTCTCTTAACCTGAGTCTTGTGGCGTGTGTAGAGGGTGTGGACTTCTCTACAGAACATACAGAGGAGTTCTTGAAGCTCTTGTGATCAGAAGATCTCCATATAGTCTAAATTCTTCCCATCTTCTTAAGTAAGATGAGAACCATTTGTGCCAATGGAGGGATCGTTCACTGTGATACTGGTGGAAACTTGGAATGAGTTTGTGGCAATCCGCTTATCAAAAATATACTTTTTAGAAAAAAAGAAAAAAAAACAATTGTTAAACCCTAATCTTATTTTCTCTCAACTTTTTCTTCTAGCTACTCATCTTCTTTAAGCAATGAGGTGTAATTTTTTATCATTCTTGGCTTGAAATCTTCCTTCTACACATCTTTTTATCAATTTATGCCTTAAAAAAGTGGTTATTCCATATAGATATGAGTTTTATCTTGTTTTTTATAATTTTGTCGTTTTATTGTGGCGTATGGTTTTTGTTATCTTGTTACAATGTTTTGTTTTTCGTCGTCTTATTACAGTGTTTTATTTGTGTTTGAGTTATTCAAACGGGTAAAGAGACAATAAATCTGATTATGATTATCAATATGTTGCATAATTAGAGTTATATGTATTCTAAAATATAATATTACTAAATTTGTAGCATTTTAACCGATTTGATATGTTATTAATCTAAGTTCTATTCATCATCTATGGAAATATGTTTTCATCGTTGTATTGTTAGTTTGAATTAATAAAATTATTTTCTTGTTTTTAAAAGTAGTTGTTAAAACTATTTCTCAAAATTGAAAAAAATGTATAATTGCTACCATATTAGTTGTTCATTGAAAAGGGACTAGCCATAACGTCTTATTTATTTATTTATTATTATTATTATTATTATTATTAATTCTAAGAAACTAAATATTCAAGTTGTGGATATCATAAGTAGTCTTTCAAGACATTAATCTTAGGACTTGTTTTTTGGATCACAAGCTATGAATATGTGTACATAATCATTTTTTTTTTTTTTTTTTTGTGATAGTGGACATTTGAGTCAATTTACATGCGTCTAAACTAATTCCACGAGGTCTTGAAATTAATATTCAAATAAAATTTTCAGTATTCGAAGATGACTCATATGTGTCTGTAATGTTATATTATTCATATTAATGGTTTATCAAAAGTTATGACCACTCTTTTCCTTTATATTATATTAGCTTGTTACTATGTTTATTTAAATGTGTCACACGTATTTTCAAGTCATATTCTAATGATTTCCTCATGACAAGTATCCTAAATTCTCACTATCCATAAGTCATAAGGAAAAATATTTTAAAGTATTTTTTGCTATTAATGTTGTATTTCTTAATATATAATTTTTTGGGCTATTAATAATACCCACTTACAACATTAATATATTTTTGGGTTAGATGTATTTAACGGTTAATCTACCTAATCAATATTGAATATATGAACGGCCATTGCAATATGTTCTCATCATTATTATTATTGTTGTGTTTGTTGTCATACCATAAAGTCATTTTAATATTACTTGTTAATGATAATTAAGGCGTACTCTTGGTAGGTAGGTAGAATTACTAATACTTAAAATTTCGGATAGAAATAGGATAAGCTTACAATTTTGGATAGAAACAGACTCTAAGGAACAAAAGTGATATATGAAATAAAGAGAAAAAACAGGATTTGATTTATTTAATGACGTAAGAATTCAATTATACACCATGAAAACCCTCATTATTTTTTATTTGGTCTACCAATGAAAGTAAACACATTAGAAATGTTGTCAATGACAATTAACTCAAGTAGTTAAGAGTTAAGATGGGTATAAAAAGGAGTCCAAGTTTGAGTTCTAGGGTGAATAAATTTATAAGGAATAAAATACTATAATACGTGTAAAGTGAATAAATGTAAAAAAAAAAAACACATTTAGAAATGTTGGAAAAGATATATAAAAGAACAAATTTACCGAAAAGGGGTTTTACCAAGTTCCGGTGTAATACAAAAGTACGGATTACCAAATTCTTAATGATAGTCAAATTAAAGAGTTGAATTGATCTTTTCACAACCTACTCATACATATGTATGCACAAAACATTTTATTAATTTGACATTCTTACCAAATACATTTTAAGTCTATGTCACATATTAGTGTTTCCTTTTATTGGGTTTATACTTTTACTATTTTGTCCTTTTAGGTATATATATATATATATATATATATATCAACTCTCTTAATAATAATTAAGTCTATTTTATAATTTGGTATCAGAACTCTAAGCTTAACAACAAAAAACCTCTAACCCTAGCCGTTGTCATCGCCTATCATGCTCCGCTGATCACATGCTCTTGGGCTCAATGATCGACGAATCCTCTTCCACCATTACCATCATGCCTCCTCGTTGTCCGATAGTCTTGACCAGGACTGATTCGTCCTAGAATTTGATTGTTCTCAATGTCAATGCTCATACACCACTAAAACTTACCGCCACAAATTATCCCGCTTAGCGGCTCTACTTCACGTCTCTCCTATTCGGGTATGATTTACTTGACTTTGTCAACGGATCAAATTCGTGTTCTCTGGTAATGATAACTCTGCCCGATGCCGATAACCCTGTTAATGTCCTGTTTTTTTACTATTTCTTTCAAGTGGAGGATCGTCTCATGGGGGTCACTTTGATTCGCGGATAGCGTAGAGACGATGTCTATTACTAGTCAACGTCGGTCCCCCTTCGGTATTCCGCCTTAGTTATGTCTTCTTTAGCTCGGTCCTCGTTTTCTGCTATCTCCATGTGGCATAGTCGTCTCGGTCATCTGTCTTTACATATTTTTGGCAAATTTCTAAGTATTCTACATATTTCCTTTCTCGAAGACCATTTATGTTCCTTCTCTTGTAACTCTTGCAATATTAACAAAAGCCTAAAGTTACCTTTTGCTAAATCAAGTGTTACCTCTTCCTCTCCCCTTGATGTCATTTTCTTTGACGTTTTGGACCTCACCCGTTTCATCTTCTGATGGTTTTAACTACTATGTCATTTTTGTTAACCATTACACTAAGTATATATGGCTTTACCTGTTACGTTGAAAATCGAATGTTCATTCAACCTTTGTCGCTTTCAAGCAACTTGTTGAAAATTATTTTACCACCACCATTAAAACGTTTTACGGATAATGGGGTGAATTACCGACATGATCGCTCTACTTGTATGGTATAACCCGTCTCCTTTGCACCTCAGCTCCACGAACATAATGGGTATTCTGAACGTCGACATCGACATATTGTTGAAACGGGTCTCACTCTCCTCTATCAAACATCCATCCCTCTCACCTTTTGGCCGTATGCCTCTCCTACGACTGTCTATTTAATAAATAGAATGCCTAAGGTTGGTCTTTCCCTCAGTTCCTCTTTTGAAAAGTTGTTCCACAAAGCTCCTGACCCATCTAAACTCAATGTCTTCGATTATTTATGCTTTCCTTGGTTGCGTCCCTATTCTTTCCACAAACTCGACCCCAAATCCAATCATGGACCTCTTTTCTCGGTGCTCCCTCCTCTAGTGCCTTTCTTTTGTTTTGACCACATCATGAAAACCTCGTGTCCCGAACATGTCAGGATTTGTGGAAACGTTTTTGTTTCACGTCTCCCGGAGCCTTCTACATGTGATGAGCCACGGACTGCCTTGCTTGTGCTCATCGCTCTTACCTCGGGCGTATCGGCCTGACCTCATCATCCCACTCATCCCTCCCGGATCAGCTGGCTCTCTTTCTCCTCAGTATGTCGAGCTCATCTCTGCATTCTGACCTCCACCTGATCTCTCGGGGCTCATCCCCATTGCCCACCGTCCTCGATCCAGGCGCATCATCCCACCTACTCTATCGAGCTCATCCCCATCCTCTCACCCGTCCTCCCATTGACCTACATCCAAGCCCCACAACACCATTCAGCAGTAGTCTCAGCTAGCCACGGCTGTTGGGTCAGGTATTTTCCCCTCCCCACCCTCCCCTCATCATCCTCTTGACCCCTCACCCATTCCCTCTCCCCCACTAAACCATCATCTCATGCAAACCCACTCTAAAAATGTCATCCTCAAACCCAACCCGAAATATGGCCTTACCATCATCATTCCACCTATCTCTAAACTCTGCAATGTCGCACAAGCTCTCTAAGATCCCAAGTGGGTTCCAACGATGTAGGAAGAATATGATGCTCTCATCCGAAACGGTACCTGGGCTCTAGTTCCCTCAAGACATGGGCATAATATAGTGGACAACAAATGGGTGCTTCAAGTCAAGCAAAATCCCAACGGCTCTATTGCACGGTATAAAACTCGCCTTGTTACTAAAGGTTTTCACCAAAGGCCGAGCATTGACTTTCACGAGACTTTCAATCCCTTGATAAATCTCATCACCGTCCATATTATGCTTAGCATTGCCCTTAATTGCAACTGGGGACTTCGTCAACTTGATTTAAATAATGTCTTTCTCAATGGGCATCTCACTGAGGAGGTCTATATGGCGCAGCCGTAAGGCATGCACAACTCCGATTATCCGCATCATGTTTATCAGTTACACAAGGCTATTTATGGTCTCAAACAAGCTCTGCGAGCTTGGTACCAGGAGCTTCGCACCTTCTTACCGTCTCTCGACTTTGTCACATCCCTTGTTAACTCGTCCCTCTTTGTTTACTCCCGCGGTAATGCTCTCCTCTATTTCCTAGTTTATGTTGATGATTTGATTATTACAGGTAGTGACCCCTCCCTTGTTGATACTATTATTTGGCAACTTGACTTTAAGTTCTCCACAAAGGATCTTGGGGTTCTATCTTTCTTCAATGGAGTTGAGGTTTTGGCCACTCCAATGGGTCTTTTCCTTTCTAAATAAAAGTATGTTATTGATCTTCTGAGCAAACACAACATGCTAGGCTCCAAACCTGTTTTTACACTGCTTATCGTAGGTACTTCTCTAACTACTAAAGATGGTGTTGCCCTTGTCAATGCCACCACGTATCGTCAGGTGGTTGGTGGCCTCCAACATCTTCAGATGACTTGGACAGATATTTCTTTTCCTGTGAATAAACTCTCCCAGTTTATGCAAGCATTGTTCGAACAACATTGGGGAGCGGTCAAACGTCTGCTTCGTTATCATAATGGCACGAGATCCCTTGGTATCCGGTTTCTTGCCGACACTCCTCTGACATTGCATGGTTTCACTTATGCGGATTGGCTTGGTAACCCAGATGATCGTACTCTCCATGGGGGCTTTTCTTATTTTCCTTGGTGCTAATCAAATTTCCTGGAGTTCTACAAATCAATGCACCGTTCCTCGTTCTTCCACTAAGGCTGAGTATCGTGCAATTGCGACTATTATTTCCTAACTGTAATGGGTGAAATCGTTGTAATTAGAATTTCTTGCCCCAATGCGGTTGCCACCCACCTTGTTCTCAGACAATCTTGGTGCCAATTATCTCTCCGCTAATCCTATTTTTTATTCTCGCATAAAACACCTTGCGATTGATTATCACTTTGTTCGTGACCTAGTTCAATTGTCCAAGCTGTGTGTTGTTCATTTCTCCATTGATGACTAGCTTGCTGATGCACTTACCAAATCTCAGTCTCGGCCTCGCCTCTTTTACCTTTGTAACAAGATTGGTGTTATTTTTACCTTTGTTTAGTTGTCCAAGCTGTGTATTGTTCATTTCTCCATTGATGACTAGCTTGCTAATGCACTTACCAAATCTCAGTCTCGAGTCTCTCGACCTTGCCTCTTTACCTTTGTAACAAGATTGGTGTTATTTTTGGCACACCATCTTGAGGGGGCATATTATAGTATTTTAGTGTTTCCTTTTATTGGGTTTATGCTTTTACTACTTTGTCATTTTTGGTATATATATACCTCAACTCTTTCAATAATAATTAAGTATCTTTCAAGCATAAGCATAATGATCATTGGAGGGCTACGGTTATATTTATTTAATTGCTATACCTCAATAGTACCTTTAATCTAACTACTAAGAAGACCATCAAGCACTAATAATAATTAAGCGAAATATAGAGTTTGTCAATTAGACCTAACTCAAATGATAAAAACCGAGATGGGTATGGGAAGGGAAGAGGTCCTAGGGTTTGAGTCTCAATGAAAATGAATTTATGAGGAGTATATTACTATGTTATAATGTAAAATAAATATATGTAAAAAAAAGAGAGAGAGAGAGAGAGTGAGTTTTTATGAGGAGCATATTACTATGTTATAATGCAAAATAAATATATGTAAAAAAAAAAAAACTGTGAGAGAGAGAAAGAGAGAGAGAGAGAGTTTTGTTTATGTAGTAGCTATTCACGAATTGGTGTAATAGTAATGTCCCTTCAATATATGTGAGAGGGCAATTTGGGGAAGGGATGGATTGATAATTTGATATTGATAAGGATTAAGGATTAAGGATTAAGGATTAAGGAGGAGGAATTGGGTATTGACTATTGACTATTGACTCACCAACAAAGGCAACAAACATAACGTATTATATGTCATAATATGGTTGGATGAAGGGAAACTTCTTGGAAGTTTGAAACGTTGGTTGAGAATTAATTGATGATGAAAAAAAGAAAAAAAAAAAAAACAAATATATATATATATATATATATATGGAGATGCTTTAGCCCTAGCATTTGACCACAATTTCCGCTGCCTTTTTTGCTCACCCTTTGGTCAAATCTACTTAGATTTTGTTCCCCACCTTTTCATCCCCTCCCTTTTTTTTCAAATCCACGAAACAAGAGAATATATTATAATAATTAAAGGGGTTTTAATGTTTTGTTTTAGGTTACATTTGGTCCCAAGTAAAAATAAATAAAATAAAATAAAAAGTAGTTTTATTGTTTTTATTTGCTATCAAATCTATTTGACATATTTTAATATATTGATATGAAAATTAATTAATTTAAAAAACATTTTAATTTTTTAATTAGTTTTACTTCTATTTGATTTTCTATCTATATTTTTTATAACACAATTAAAAATGAAAAAAGAATTTTTCCTACCATTTTTAACAAGCAAATATAACCTCGATATAAATTTTTTAGTTCATAATATTAAATGATAAAATCATTATAGTATTTTATACCCTCTCACTTTCTTTCTCTCTCTCTCTCTCTCACTATTTTATACATCTTGGTTCTTGCTAAAATACCAACATTCATAAAAACTCAATTTTATATAGTATTTGATTTTAATATGAATATTATACATTTAACACCCTTCCTCACATGGAGAACCAATGCAAAATTAAGTCTATTATAGATTTTTGAATACACAAATAAGGAATATTTTGGATTATTATTTATTATTGGAATGAAGTTAACTTTGATGAAACGTCTGTTTTTAAATTTTAAATCATTTGTATTATGGAATTAAAATCTTTTTAATTCTATTTATGGGTATAGATTCCTTTCGTCTATTGAAACTATAACCGACAAATCCTTTTCATTCTTCCCAATCGGTAATCTATATATAGACATCAGAAGCTTCAAAGAAAAACATATTGAGCCTAAGTTCTTCCTCCCTTCTCTATCATCGATGATAGCTTTAAATATACCTTTAGTTCGTCGAAATGGTCTCAAAGTGCTATTATTGATCATGGTTCAATCGTTTTATCCTAAGAAATAAACGTCAAAAAATCTCAAACATTAATAGAAAATGGCGAATATGTTTTAAGGATATTGTGGACTTACACAAAACTTGACTCATTTTTGTTCTACTATTCGTCTCTTCCAACTTTCTTTCAATCGACACTCTTTGACTTGCTATGTGTTGATCTTCAGGTATATAATTATTTTGTCGAGACCAAATTTGTGTTGTGCTACAGAGATTTGTCACAGAATAAATATTCAAATTGTAGAAAGGTAACTTGAACCTATGCCCTTTATCACACCAATTTCTGATACCATATTAAACTACAAACTTACTTAAAAACCTAATCCGTAAGATTTGAATTTAATACGAATATCATACATATAATAGTTCTATGAGTCGGTGCTTGAGTGCAATCATTCATGTGGGGTTTTGAGCGTAATATGAATATCATACATTAATAGTTCTATCAGTCGGTGCTTGAGTGCAATCATCCATGTGGGTTTTGCTAAAAAGCACTATAATTGAAGATGAATTACTATGCAAGGTGTGTAAAGAGTTAATAATTCAAGTTGGGGAGTATAAAAACTTTAAAAAGTATTGCATATGATGATGGAGGATTAGTATGCAAGGTTTTGATAATATTTTTTTCGACGTGTCTAAAGAAACAATAATTCAAGTTAGGGAGGATAAAAAGTATTGCATATAAATTATAATGGAGTTGGTGATAAAAGTAAGTTTTGACAAGGATTTCAACTAGACAAATCATACAGATGTGTTTGTATTTTTACAGGAGTCATAAGGATAGACATGGTTATCATCTTGCTAAAAAAAAAAAAAAAAATTGAACTATTATCTTTCATGCTAGCGATATATAATTAAAGTAATAACATGATACGAAATAATTTTTCTTTTCATATATGTTTGGTGACTTCGTCAAGGTAAAAAAAAAAAAAAAAAAATCATAATAACTTCTTTCACATGAAAGTCGTTGGGGGGATAACATCATATATGTGACTTTATGATAGATATATGGGAAATTTATTTCGTCAGTAGGAGTTGGTAGAGCAAATTACCAATACATTAATAGTGTACAATTTTGGCTATCTCAATCAAATTTATGGTAGACACTAGACAGGCATGATAATGATAAATGGGGGTGAAGGGTTTCCATGTAAAAGCCAAACCATGCATATCTCAATTAATTACAGGGATAAAATAGTCACTAAAACCATTCCCAAATTGGACCAAATCAAATGTGAACTTTTTGAGGTAAAAATTCACTATCAATGGCATTAAATCTATATGCCCAAAATCTGAAATTCCAAACAAAGGGCGTAGAGGGTGGGAAAGAGAAGATAACAAGTGTCTGGCTTTTGGGGTGATGGCAATAATTGAAGCTTTAATGAGAAGTGGAGATGGGTGGTGGTGGTGACCGGCTATAGCCGGTGGAGCATGGTGGTGGTGGTGGTGGTGATGTAACATGTGCCATACTTTAAGGGTCATTGCAATAATTGAAGCCATGCACAACTTTAATCATGATCATCATTTGTGACACCCATCCTTGATTAGAAAGTGACCTTTCAAACCCTTTTCACAATACCCTAAGGTTTATTTATTTATTTCCTTTTCTTTTTCTTTTCTTTCACATATGGAGTTATAGACAATGTTTTTGAAAATCGGCGGTCCGATCGGTCAGGCAAATCGATCGATAAGCCGTCCGGTTGGTCGCCGTTTTGCGTCGGCTGACTTTGAGAGCGCGAACCGGTGGTCGGATCGGTGAAGCCGGATGAAGCAAATAGATTATAAGCGACAGGCGGTTTGGTCTTGTAAATTTTTTGAGTTAAAGCAGCGTTGTTTTAGCTTAAAATTGATTAGAAAACTGTAGAGGTTAAAACACACAGCTAAGATTGAGTCAAATGACCATCTTCGTGGATTTGAATATGGAAAGGGGAGATTCTGAGTGAGCAGATTTTTTCTACTTATTTGTCTTTGTCGTTGTGATCACTAACGAATTAAGTATATATTTATATAAATAAGTTTTTTCTATTTTTAATATGTTTCTTATATAAAGTATTATATATATTTTAAAATACTTTATTTATATAAAAGTAATAAATAATATCTTACAATATTATTAATTATATATTTTAAAATATAAATAATATATTTATCGCGTGTGGGTTTAACAGCGGTTCGGCCATGTGGTCCGTCGATGAGCAGTGAGCAGATAAACTTTCAGGTTCGATCGCCGTCCAGATTTTAAAACATTGATTATAGAAGCTAACCAAGTATATATGTGATCGTGGTTAAAGGGTGAGGGTGGGACAAAGGGATAATTTTCTGAGTTTTCATGTGAAAATTGTTTTGTAAAGTATATACATATAAAAGAAAAACAAAAGATTTATTATATAGAATCTTGGTAATTTTTAAATTTGAAAAAAAAAAAAAAAAAAGATATATTATTTTTTTCATATCTGCCCTACATATTTCTATCAATACCCCCATTACTAAAAAGAAAGATAAGGTTTTCACATCATAATTGAATGTCACAACAACTTGATGTGGTCAGCATCCATGTTGATGATTTCAAAGCTACATGTATAGTTATTCTACTCATGATAAGATAAACCGTAAAGAAAAAACTTATAATAAGATGATATATATCATGATTCCCGACCAGAACGAAACCTTTTCCTCCCACGTATCCTATATAGAGTTAGTCAAACCCTAATCTCCAAAGTTTGGTCTATTTTTTTATTTATTTACTTGTATGTATTTATTATTACAAAATAATAGAAATATTATTCAAAATTCTTACTTATAATGAATATAATACTTTGACGTGGGCATAAGGTAGTCATTAATAGTCAAAGAGTTGTAGTTTAATAATTCAACTTATGAACGGAGAATTTTTGGACATCTTTTAAACAATTCAACAATTCCTAAATTCTTCTTAATTAAGGTAACTTTTTCCCTACTCCGCATATATATTAATATATGTAAAATAAATTTAACCTAATAACTTCCTAGCAATCATTTGATTTTTCATTTTTTTCTACCTCAGATCGTATTGAATTCTAAATCCAAAACCCGTCCTTAACGTGTATGTATCTTAATTTGAATTTTTATTGTTTTAACAAAAGAAAACGAAAAGCAAAAAAGCAATCGAAATTAATCGTGTATTTCATATTATCAGACGTGAGTTAATGCGTTCCGTTATTCGCCGCATTTTCACATTATCCGATAAATAAATTTAGGTATATTGTGTACAATCGTACCATATTCTTTAAAGAGTTTATTATATGAATAGGTTAAAAATAATATTTAAATTAGTATGTCAATAATAAAATCTTAGTCATTAACACTGGATATTAACTTTTTTTTTTTTTAAGTAAGAAAGGTATTATTAATTAGAGTATTATTTTAATATCCATGTGATTTTAATAATTAGTTTTAAAACAACCTAAGAAATGTAGGTAGGTGGATAATTAATAATATGAATATGTTGAAAACATTGGTGTCGGGTGGGGGAATATACTGGGAATCTGTGGTGTATGGGGGGAAGCACGCGCAACGAAGGAGAATGGGGAATTAAAAAAAATAGAAAATCAGAAGATCTTTTTGCGGATCTTGGGTTGAGGTTAGCGTGTGATTGGAATGACGTAAATACCCCCAACCACATAATCGAACCCGAGGGGTAGTATGGTATTTTTATCAGCAGTTGGTTTTGGGGGCCTGGGTTGCAAATGGCGAGAGGTCACGTGAGGTGAGGAGGTGGAGGTGGTGATGGACTGGAAGCGTCAAAAGTCAAGGTTGTCAGTGGGCCCCACGACCTGTCACGTGAAAGGGGCGTGGGATATGGCCTATCCTCCCGAGTCCCGGTCCACGTCCCCACAACTAATTAAAAAAAAAAAATAGTATAATTTCATTCGTATTATCCATTATCAGGTAGAGGTGAGGCAACAAATACAATACTACAAATCGTAAATAAGAGACTCCAAGTGTATAGTTTGTTGAATTTAGATGTTTACAAGATTAAGATTATGTCGGGTACATTAAAATAAAATTAAACTTTTAAATAAATGAGTAGTAGGGAAGAAAGGACACAGTTTCCACTTCTCTTTCTCTCTCTCTTTGATTTAGAAACAGACCTTGTTGAGGATTATTATAGATGTAACAACAGTAACACTGCCCATGGTGTGTAAGAGCTGGGAATATGGGTTTAAGGGTTGGGTTAGGAAATTAGTGATTTAAATACAACTAACGTCTATTGATTTAGCTTGGATCGGACCAGTCCCCTTTGTCCACTATAACCCATTTCTTATTTTAATTTTTTTAATAATTATATAATATTTTTAATTATTATAAAAAATAAAAAAATAGTTTTTTTATAGAAAAAAATAAGTATTAAAATAAAATAAAATAATACTAGTATGAAAAATAATTTAAAATAAATTACAATATAAATATATATATATATATATAAGTAAAATAATTTATTTTATATTTATAAAATGTAAAATTCCTAAAATTGTTATTTATTATTATTATTATTATTTTTTAAAATTTTAAATGTTAGATCCATATTAGTCAGTTTCGATCCACGACCCACGTAGAGCTTAGAATGGATAGCCAAATAAAAGTGTATGGAATTAACACACACAATAGGGGGCTGGGACCATTTGAACTGGGCCGAGCTATAGGGATGGGTGGGGGTGGGGGAGGGGAAGGATGGCAAAGTGGGAAGGGGACAATTCTCCAACATGCGCAATCATTAGTATACGGTTGGTTCTGCCTCTCCCTCTCCCTCGGCCTTTGGTGGGTGGTTTCCTCCTGCTGGCCCTACCACCTCCTCCTCCTTTTCTCTCTTTTTTAACATTATGTAATGTACCTATACACATATGATATGATATCCATTCATATACATGGCTCATGCCTCATCATGCCCCCCTCTCCAATTATTATTGGAGTGATTGATGTACTCTCTTTTTCTTCTTCTTCTTTTGTTTTCTTCATCTCTGAGGAGGGAGGGCTAGTCAGTATTCACCCAACCCTTTCCCCAATCATTTCAGACTTTGCTTTTTGAAGTCCAAATAAGTTAAAAACACTCCACCGTCCTTTTTCTTATGTATATTTATCTCCAGTCATGTCACTCCACATCTGGCTTCAGTCTCCCTCACTTCACAATACAAAACAACGGCCTGGCCTGTCCTGGACTGGCCAAGCAAGTCATCCCAAATTTCTCAATGGATTCCACAAATACAGCAATTTAGAAAGGGATTAATAACCCCCCCGGCAGCCTGTTATGACAAGGGCAACAAAAAGAGCTGCACTTGATCTCATCCATCATTATGTAGACCGTATAGGCTACAACAATATTAAGTCAAAGAGGAAACGGAATGTAGGTGATACAATGATGATCTCTGTAATATGGAAAAAACTATATATATTTAACATCATCTATATAGCACTAGAGAGAGAACTGTACAAAGGGCATACATATATATGTAGGGAGGGGGTTGTTGCAGCAGCAGCAGCAGCAGCAGCAGCATGATGCAACACACCACACCACGCCACGCCAGTCCTACTCCTACCCTTATTACCCTTCTGAAAGGAGAACACCATGCGAGAGCATCAATCAACACATACATTCCCCTCCCCACCCCCATGGGAACACCCATCTTTTGGACAAAAGGAATACAGAAAATGGTTTAACATCCTGATGAATTCATCGACTTCATTATGGTTGGTTTCTTATTTGGGAAACAACTAGATTGCAGTTTCTGAACTTCACATCTCTCCGACCCAATCTTTTCCCTCCCCTCCCGAAAAACAAGAACATATCATCTCAACCTTCTCCTTTGAGGCTCCGGGTATCTCCACTCTCCATATCTGAGGCTCCTCCAGGAGCAGCATTTCTTCTCCTGGAAGATGAAGAATGGGGTAACATTATATGGACTTCAGTAGAATCGGTTACCTGTTCTTCAGAGCGCATAGCAGTGGCAGACACATCTGTTCTGGAGGATGAAGAAGAAGGGGGCACAGTGACGTGAACACCAGTTCCAAGAGCTTGGCTTTCCAGTTGTAGAACAGCTGCAATGGTAGTGAGAGTCTCTCTCTCGTTAACAGCAGATGGAGCATGGCTCCTTGTAAGGTGGCTATGAATATACTCCTCAAGATCCTCGACCAATCTCTCTGCAGAGTTCAGTGCAGTGTTCAATGCAGACGAAAGGGAAGAAAAGGAAGCCGTTCCTTGTGACAATAATCTTGAAAACTGAAGGGACCGGAATCCCTGGCTGGGATCAGCCTCAGAGCTGGGTGGTACCACCTGTGGAGAAGAATTCTGGCCGGACAAGACATTATTGCTTCTCTCAGATGTAGTGCGGGCCTGTTGCCGTGTAATCCGACTGCTAATAATCCGCAGTGTTTCCTCGAATGGAAATGAAGGTATGCCACCTCGGGCAACACGTTGCTGTCTCATACTTTCAATCCTACGTGCATGAGGCCTAGGGGGGACCTGCACCCCTGAATTCCCTCCTGTAGCCACTTTATGGGTATTGTTTCCATTGCCATAAATTGGAGTAATGTGTGTTTCTATCACCTCTCCATTACACACAGGGCATTCCTTTGCATTTGAATGAACATTGGGCAACTTATAGAAGCATGACCAACAAAACAAGTGACCACAACAAGTTAATATAGGATCTTTGGCCATGACCAGGCATATATTACAATCAAAAAAGCTCCCACCATTAGCATCTGTACCCACTTCCAATGCCTTAGCTACCAAATAGGCACCATTTCTTTTACAGCCATCTATACTCTCGACCGTTCTTTCTTGGCCAGCAACAACACTACACCCACTATCATGCCCTCTACCCTCAATTGAGTTCACCTGAATGGCTTCTGAGGCTGATGTTATTGTCTGAGGAGGGATTCGACCTTGGCGCCATCTCTGACGCTGCCTAGCCCTGGAATTAACTGCCTCAAGTTGTCGGATACGCTCTTCAATCCGTCCATGTGCAGTTTCAATTTCAGTCAATAAAGATCCTAATCCCAACATGGAATCATTAGGAGGGTCTAAAGGCTCTAGGTTTAAATCAAGATCCATTATATCTCCCCTTGAATTATTCTCCATCAGAACCACACTAATCCAGCAAAATCTTCACCTGAAAAACAAATTAAATAAAAATAAATTTCCCATGTGATTATACACTCAGGAGTCGGGATTGTAGTAACATTTCTCCCAAGCCAAAAAAGAGAAGTCCAGATCTGTTTTTTCTTGAAAATGAAAAAAAAAAAAAATAAGCTCAACAAAGTCAAATAGTTGGCATAAGACTAAATTGAATACAGATGTTAGTTGCAGTTAAAAAACAAGAGCAAACTTCATTGAATTCCCATATATAATATCGAAAGATAAATGTAATATGTAATGAGCAAACATGAGAGCAAGTATCAAAGACTTAAAATCTAATGGACTCAACTAGGAAATACATCATTATAAAAGAACACCCTACTCAAAGTAGTGAAAAACTTGTCAAACAATTTTTTTATCAAAAAAAAAAAAATGATACAAGATATAATACATGATATGATCTGCAAGTGAAGTGAAGCATATGGTTTTTACTTTTATTTTTAAAATTTTCAATGATAGGCAACACATATGACTACCATATATCACATCTTAAGCATCTCATTGTACAAAAACAATATAAAATGTTGTAAGTGTAGTAGGAGCCCAGCTAGTTTTAACAGTTTCAATAAACATAATTTCTTTATTCAAGAAGATTATCAAATTATGGTTCAAAAAAGTTCTTCAAGGTCAAAAGTAAATAACAAAAAGGAACAGAAGAAAAAGAATAATTGTGTGGAAATTTAGTGCATGTGTTGTAGAAGGCACAAAAGTATTACATTTTTCAGTTTGAAAGGCACTCATGTAATAGGGAGGGTCAAGAGAAATCATTCCTCTGATTAATATGGAGAGATATCATTGGATTAAAGGTGTCACTGGACTAGAAGAATATTAGTTTTTCCTCTTTTTTTTTTAATTTTTTTTCGTTTCCTTTTTAGTGGTGATGATGAGCTTGGAAATTTCAATTTTATAAGCAAGAAAATATTATAAATATAAAATAAAAAAAACCAATGCACACAGGACGTCTCTAATAGGTACAAAAAGGCATTGTCACAAGACTCACAACGGGAAAAAACACAAGAAACTACTCCTCTCCCTAAGCTAAATCTCAACCAATCTACAAATTAATTAAAAGCATAGAGCCTTATTCTATGTACATGCTAATCAATGACACGAGATTGATAAGGAAACAGTGTTTTAGTGCTTGAACCAGATATTTCTTGCTATTGAATCCTCTTTAATTCCTTTCCTGACAAATTGTCCAAAATACACAAGAGATTAGACTCTCCAATCCTTTTGTCGTTTTCTTTGCACAAAAAAGTCATGCTAACCTAAGAAAGAAGAAAGCAATGAAAGTTGGAAGTTGAAACTTCAGACAAGGCACATGAACATACATTTGCCATTCTTGCAATATATGTACTCAAGGCTTATATGCCATTCCTACAAAAATATATGTACTTCAAGTTGTATGCATATGTTTTCGATTTATCTTCCAATTTGCATAAAACGCAAAATGCATGATAAGATACAAACCATGATTTGCATTATCAAATCCTAACCCTAATGGTTCCACAAGATGTACAACAATACCAAATGACATGGTGTATCTGATTACAATATATTACAGCAAATTACCACACTAATTTATATTCCACTTGACTCCCATTGCTCAAATTGATGTTCTGTCAGTATGCAAAAAAAAAAAAAAAAAAGAAAAAGAAAAAGGAAAAGAAAATGACAAAAAAGAAGAAGAAAAGAGCGAAAACTTTCCATAATTTCATCGCTATCTTCATTAAAAAGAGAATTCATCGCTTTTGAAAACCTAGGCCCTAAAAGAAAGTGCAACTCCCTTTTGTAATTAATCCAATTGAAAGTATGTTTCCTCAAGCATCACAAAGAACTAAGATTAGGCCAATAATTGAACAAGAACTTAAAGAGGCTCAGAATCAGTGTCAACCTCACTAAGCATAACTGATCCAGGCAGTTGAAGCATTTGTCCCTGAAAAGTTGATATGGCAGACATAATCCTCCAATCACTTGAAAAGCAACGTTCCAAGGCTCACCTTAGAACCTGTCAAGTGCTTGCTTATTTTCAATCCATAGGAGAGTAACAAACTCTTCAAACTAAAATAAGGCATTTTCTTAACAATGCACCAGAAAACGTCTTTATCTGATAGTACCACCAAGCAAGATTCTTCACCCTAAATAATATTGATGGTTGAAGAAATTTTTTTACAATAAATATGACAACAAAAAATTTGTGCATTCCATTATGTTGTTGCTATATGGGATAAAAAAAAACACCTTTTCTTCTCTTGTCCATTTTTTTCTGACACAAAATCACACTCCTTGAATGGGGTTGTAATTAGTAAAAACAAAATAATATGAAGGATCACATTCAGGAATAACAGTTCTATGTCAGAGAATGATTCTTTAAAACCAATAACAATAAAGGAACACGTGGATTTCACTGAAACAAAAAGATCTGCATGAATGAGAGACTATATATTTACTGCTTCTAGAGAACATTTGAATTGTCATTTATCAGAATAATAGCAAGAAGAAAGACATGTAAGATAAAAGACTAAGTCAATGCAGAGTTGAGGCTTAGCGGACTGCTATTAGAAAACACCAGGAAAGGAATAAACACATGGAGAAACAATTAGATAGACACAATTGAGAGATTCAATATTTATTGCTTCATAGTTTTGAAAGGCGTGCTTAAGGCGCTCATAGGCTCAAGGCACAACCACTCCCTAGTTATAGTGCCTTGCCTTCCAAGACATGCGCCTTCCTGAAGAGGCACGCCTTATATATTATGACTTATTTTTAAAACACCTTTTATTCTTGAAATTTCCAATTATATATTGAAATTTATATAATATTACTACTCTTTTCATTTAAATTTTCTTTAAATATTGGGATTTTTAATTTTTTATTAATATAATCACACTTTAAATCATATTTAATAAAATTGATGTGCATCCAAGGTCACGTTTCACTTCACAAAAGCCCGTGCCTTAGGTGCGTCTTGTGCCTTTTAAAACTATGTACTGCTTCTAGAGAGGGTTAATTATCAGAACTGTATGGAAAGGAACTAAAAAGGAAGATAAAAGACTTAGCAATATAAATGACAGGCTTAGATAACCCTTATTATACAAAAAAAAAAAAAAAGAAAATAGAGAAAAGGACCCACAAATAGCTGCATTCTGCTCTGCAGCAGCTGCATGCCAATCAACAACTTAGCAGAAGGATTTGACCTGAAGCTCTGAAGCCTCTGTACCAAGCTGGGAAATAAGAAACAACAAAGGAATTAACTGAATTGCATTTATAATACCTAAAATGGATTTTAAATAGATAACAAGATTGAACAAATATGGGAACAAGCAGCAAAGATGTAAATTCTAACATATCCTCAATGCAAGAAATCTTAAAAAAACTAACACCCTGATATTCTATTGACAATTCTGATGCAATTCAATTTAACTAGATTCCAATCCATGCCAAATGACATGATCCATTCAGAATACAATGATACACCAAATCATAATGCAATACTCTTAAAGTTCTTCATATTCCAACTGTCCCCCAGTTTTGATCTTTTGCCAATTTACCAACACACACACAGGTACACACCATGCTACTATCCTAATTTATGTAAAAGAGGACACCCAATCAAACCATTTTGAAACAAATTCCCCTGAAGAAAGGGTTCATCCCCTTTAACAAGGCATCCAACTTACTTCTGCTTACTTATCAAAAAAAAGAAAAAACAAGGCATCCAACTGAAACGAAGTGTCCATGAACTTCACATGGGCTTAAAAAGGGCCAATAACTGGAACCATCCTAAAACAAGTTTAATAAAACACATGTCAACCTAAATAGAAATAGCCATCTGAACTAGGCATGAAATGCATCGCTCCAAGAACTTGAACTAAAAAAACATCAATGGTCCTGTAGCAACATGTCAAACAGGTTGCTAACGTTGCCCTCACAGGTCAGCTAACAAGCGACGCCTGGTTCAACAACTAAAAGTAAAAGAATTTCACTAAAACCCACGAGGGTCTAGCTACTGACTACAGAACAACCCCATGGCATTGTGCAGCCAAACTGGAATCTGGATTAACACATTCAATAAAGAAAATCTTCCATTTCAGAGAAGCTGATAAGGTTACGACGAGATTTCATAGATCTAAAGCAGATAGAAGGTATGTTGAAACCAGATCTTAAAGCCATCTCACTCGAGGTGATCGGGTTGGGAAAAGGAAGAAAACAATGATGATGGATCTTCACATACTTGCACCTAAATGGCAATGCAAATCAGAAAAGAAACACATGTGGACATACCGGACTAACAATTTGCAGCTCATAAAGAGGGTTCTATCATATCTCAGAAGCATAGAAAAAAAGGGGGAAAAAGCGAGAAAAAGCTAATCGAAGCAGAGAGGGGCTAAAATTTCCATCGCTCACCAAACAACAACATAATTCAGTGTTAAATTACAGAAACCAGCATGAAAGATATCAACTTTAAGGCACAAACAATGCAATCAATCCGATAGAACAAAACCCAAATCCTCCCCTAAACCGATCGGTACCAAATGAGATAGGCGTAATAATGCACCTCTCCCAAATTTAATTACGTTCCGAAGTGACTATCAAATGTTGGTCGTAAAAGAAAATGGAAATTCCAAGGCTCCAATTTACGATTCCCCCTCTTTACCCTTACTTTCCGAGAACCAAAACAGGCCTGTGAAGGTGAATTACGAATCGGAGAAACAAAAACACAGAGAGAGAAAACAAAATTGCAAACCTGCTGAAAAAAAAAAGAGAGGAAGAGTATCAGACGGTGGAAGCAATATTGCAGGAAAAGGGTGGCTTCTCGTTATTCTTCACTGTAGACAACTAGACATGACATGGCTTTTTTAGAGAGAGAGAGAGAGAGAGAGAGAGAGAGAGGCGCCAAAAGGCTCGAAACGAAGGAGATAAAGCGTCAGGGTACTGCTGCTCGCATTTTGTAGTAGGCGGGTCAAAGAATGATCCTCCAAAACGACGCCGTTTTGTCTTTTCCTCCATATAGAAGAATCCCTAGAGATTGTATTGGTATGGTAATGACTAATTATGATTGATTGTCTGAAAACTGAAAAATCCGATTTCATTTCCATACCATTAATAAAATCAATTTAATAATTTTTCATTTGTTAAAAAATTCAAAATTAATTGAATTTGAAGAGGGAATTGATAGGTGTTCCATTTGATTTGGTGCACAATAGACTACTCTACTTGGTTTATTTCATTTCAATTCATTTTATTTAACTAACAAAATAAGTTTTTCTCTTCATTCGGGTTAAAAAAAAAAAAAAAAAAAAAAGCTCATAATTAGGTTATTTGGATGAAAAGGCTCAAAAAAAGAAAAATAATAATATCATATGGGACCCATTCAAATCATATGATAACAATTTACAACTAATTTCAGACCATATTATTATGACAAATGATATGGATAACTATTGTCACAGCTCATACTAATCATATAAGGTAGCTCAATTAAAGAAAAACTGAAAAAAAAAATATTTAAATAATAAATGCAGTTTGGGATTTTACATCTGCTTCTGCTTTGAATCAATATTAAAATAATAGTTTATGCGTTTGCATGTGTAAATATTAATTTAGTTTGATTCAATGTATGTAAAATTTAATTTTTAATTTGTTTGATGAGATGTAAAAGCAACAAAATAAATCCAAATTTCAAGGAAACCTAATCAGTAAAATAAAATGAAATCAATGTTTCAAGATTTCCTTGTTAAGCCCTTAAGGCATGATTAAAGTGGGAAAGGGACGAGAATGGGGTTACAAAAGATTTAGGTTTGAATATGTATATACTATTGGGATTGTGAGTTACTTATGGAATATTACAATAAGTAATATTTGGATGGTTTTGTCAATCAACTGTAAATGTTAACAATTGGGAGGTAAGGTCAATCCACGGGATAAAATAGCAATTGGGTGACATGCCAAACCTTGAAGAAATTAAACAATAATTGGATAGCTGTGTCAATCCACAGAAATATAAATAAGTAGTTTGAGAGTTTGAGCCAATTCACATAACAAAAACAGTAAATGGGTGGCTATGCCAACATTTGGGAAATGAAAGTGCAGCTAGATAGCTAAGCCAATTTTCAGAGAATAAGAAAGGAAGATAATAATGACACTCGATATAACGTGGTAAAACCCTCAGAATGAGAGAAACCTCAACGAGGCAAATTCGAGAAAATAATCCACTTTGAGATGAAACTGGTATAAGATGTCACGCACCCAGAATATGCTCACAATCCTCTTAATTTTATCTCTTAGTACTCTCTTTGGGAAGTACTATGCTTCTTGCTACTCTCCCAGATGTGATAATGTAAAATCCAAGAAAAATCAAATTTTCTGAAAAAATGGCAAACGGTAAATTGTCGGAATAGTACAGGTTGAAAACCTGAAAATTTTCTAGATCTCGGATGACGAAATGAACCTCACTGTTGGATTCTTCTTGCGAAATCTAGTCACCCAGACAAATTTTGTTGAATTCGAACGTTCGGATTTTTCACGTTTTTGGGGTAATAGGTGTGAGTGACTCATAGGGAGGCCCGAGGTGTTCTGAAAATCTCGAAAGTCGGGAAATGACTTGAGTTAAGTTAAGTAGGATATAATTTGAGCTTGGGCGGGGCGGAATAAATGGCTTCGGGCGGAGCAGGATGAACGGTGGACACATGTACGTGATGGGCCGCACATCCAACAAGTTTAAGTTGGGACAAAAGAATTAGAGACAAAAGAGCCCATTTCTGGTTTTGATCGTGAAGGAGGAGAAGAGGAGTAGAAACTTATTCAGATGCAGTTTCGGTGGGTAGGTTTCAATAGAGGCAAAAACAAAAGTTCATCGCATTGACTAAAGGAACGCGTGGGTACCTGAAAAGAGGGATTTTGCCTAAGATCCAAGAGGGGAGATTTCGGGAAATCGAAGTTTTGGGGTTTAGGGAAACCATCTCGTGTATCCGTGGCAGAAGTGAGGATTCTTCTACCTTGGCTTCTCTTTTAAATTTTGGGCCTAGAAAGGGTTTCGGTCAAGGGCCTGTTTGGCCAGCGCATTCGGGTTTTGCTTTCGATGTTTCTTCGCCTAGGTGAACCCGGTCGCCTAGGCGGAGGGTGAGCCTTCTGCGGGGTTGGTGCTCACGCTAGGCATGAGGGTCCGCTGGCGTGGCGACCTCCACTGAGCGAACTGGGGACAACATAGGAGGACTTTTTGGTCCGCCTAGGCGAGGCGTTGTGTAACATACGAAATATCACACTGCGGTTTTGAACATGTTTAGGGTATAATAAAAATAAAATTATAGTTATCCGGAATAGAAATAAAATAGAAGCTTGGAATTATCTGACAGTTAAGGGTAAATTAATAAATTACGATTCATGACCCGAGGTCATAATATAATAAGTTCATATACTCAAGTAGGAATATGCGTAAGTTAAATCGAAAGTAATAGAGAATTGGAAAGGGCCAAAGGAGTAATAAAAGAAAGATATTAGAATGAAATAAGGAAGAAAAAATTGTGGAAAGACAAGTGGGCGAGAAGGAAGAGGGAGGAAGTTTCGCCATTGGAAGTAAAATAAAGGTGATAAGATCAAATAAGGATAAAAGACGAAATATCATTTTGGTCTTGGGAGAAACAAAAAACGGATAAGAGAGAGAAAGAAAGAGAAAGAGAAAGGAAGAAGAAAGAAGAAGAAAGAAAGAGAGAAAAAAAGAAAAAAGAGAAAAGAAAGAAAGGAGATCATGAGTATGGAGGCCCATGATTTGTATGAAAAGTATGGAAATAAGGTTTAGTATGGAATTACTAAATTTGAGTATAGATACATGGTGTGGAACCCTCTATCTCGTGTATGGTTTGGGTTTGGAAACTCCCAAACTCATTTCTGGTTAGGGTTGAGTTGAAAAGACTTCTAAGACTCTATAGATGTGTCTTGGGAAAGTGCAATTCGCAAAAGTTGAATAAAGAAAATTCCCATTTTTGATCATATACGTGTGGACCTTGGAAACGAGTTTTTAGGTCAGAAAATAAAGGGAATATGAGTAAGTCCTTCTGATAAATTGTAGCGCATCGATAAAGCTTGATGTTAAGTTTTGAATCTCTCAATTTGGACCTCTTTAGACTAGATTATAGTCCCCTTTGCGGGAGTGGCCGCATTAAATGCGGTCGGGTAGGGTTACGCAGTCGGGGTCAACTAGCCGGACAGCAGAACAGGTTTTGAGTAAGAAATAAAGGGAATTTGAAGTAAGTCCCTTTTGGTAAATTGTAGCCACATCAATGAACTTGATGTTAGGCTTTTCTGATTACCAGTGGGCTCTGTAGACAAGTTATGGTCTTTTCTTTCTGAACAGTCAAAGGGGTGAGAGAATTCGGTAGTAGGAGTCGTCGAGGTCGGGTTATTTCATTGATTCGGGTCAGCCCGTCACGGGTTGACTCTGCGTGACCTGACGGAAGGTCATATCTCCTTGTTTGAACTCGATTTGGGTGTTCTTGGACTCTATAAACCTATTGAGTCAAAGAATACATTCATATGCCTGAGGAGGATGTGCGATGTCAGACCGAGGTGTTAGATCCGAGAGCTCGTCGGTCGGTCGGCTCGTCGATTGAGGTCAGGCTCAATACAGGTTGACTCACGCGACACTCCAACTTCGGAAGGTGTGTCTCGCTTCGTTTGAACTCCGATTTAGGGTGTTCTTGGACTCATGGAAAGCCCATTGAGTCAGAATATGAAATTCATATGCCTGAGGAGGATATTAGATGTCGAACCAAGGTGTTAGATCAGGCTCGTCCAGGTCAGATTGACTAGTCGATTAGTGGAGCTCAATCAGGATTTGACTCATTATGACCTCCAACGGAAAGGTCATAACTCCTTGGTCAGACCGATTGGTGTTCTTGGACTCTATGGAAAGCCCATTGAGTCAAGAATACATTGATATGTATGAGGAGGATATTAGGTGTCAGACCAAGGTGATAGATTGAGCTCGTCTAGGTCAGGTCAGCTCGTCGATTCGAGATTTGACTAAATATGACCTCCAACTTGGAAGGTCATAACTCCCCTTGGTCCGAACTCCGATTCGGTGTTCTTGGGCTCTATGGAAAGCCCGTTGAGTGAATACATTGATATGCATACAAGGGAGGATATTAGGTGTCAGACAGAGGAAGTAGATTGAGCTCGTCAGGATTAGGTCCTTCGTCGATTCGGAGGATTGAGTACGTTTGACCTCCCGACTTTGAAGGTCATGGCTCCCTTCGTCCGAACTTCGATTAAGTGTTCTTGGCTACATGGAAGCCATTGAGTCAAGAATACAGCCATACATAGTATGATAAAAGTGGAACTATTAGGTCGAGAAATAAGGAAACTTGATGGCGAAATATGATAATCATGGTATATCATGCATAATATAAGATGAATGCTAATTATAAGATAGATAAAAGTACAAGTACATGTATAAGTACCTCTGTATAGGTATAAGTTCTGTAACTCCTACAGGAGATAGGACAGTTTAATAAAGTACATGAAAATATAAGTTAACAAGATATAAGATGTTACGAGGAATGAGTACATGTACATGAATAATAAGCATGTATGAATATAAGAATGAGTAAATGCATGCATGATGATAGGTTATATACCCAAATGTTATAGGCTAATTTATACTGAGATGAATATATGATAGAACATGATATGAATGCAAGAGTGAAGAATGGAATATGAATAGCTAAAACATGAGCGAAATGCGATATGGAATAGACATATATGAAATGATATACATATTGCAAAGAAAGAAATAAGAGAATGGTGATGAAGATTTCTGAGATATGAGAGCGAATACAGATTAAAGTAATGATAGTATATGCATATGCAGTAGTAAATTATATGTATGGAACATATATAAACATGGGTATATGACAAGTATAGAATATGAAAAATGCCAAAGTTAAGAATAAATGATTGTATATATCTCACATATGATTACGAATGACAATAATGGATTAGGAATATGAGATATGTCTTGAGCATCAAAATACACATGGATTGTGCGCCCAGAACTTTGGTGGGGGATAGATGGGCATGCCTATTAGGAAGAATAAGTGCAGCATACATATACGAGATACTCAGCTAGTTTGGGTCGATGACATAGATCGGTTGGATCGGTGGCCCAGAAAAGTCGCCGCAGACGCCTCTCAGGGCCCTCATGGAATGAGTCCAGCATCCTGTCACCGGTGATGATACTGTCGGGTGCATATACCGCGCCTTGAGCCTCATGGACATTTGTTTCATACGATGTATCTGAGCTTCGGGCCCTCATGGTTTCTTTATCCCTTCTAAGGTTTATGCGGGCATGAAATATAAAACAAATGATGTGAGAATATATATGACACGATATGAGAAATGCTTGCTATGCGATGATAGTATAACAAGTATACAAGTACAAGAAGCAAAGTGTCAATGACATGGAAAGTATATGAACAAGTACAGTACATGATCACAATATATGAAAACAGTACATGATGACAGTACATGATAATAGTACATGATAACAGTACATGAAAATAGAACATATCAAATGATATAGTATATAAGCATGAAAGTAATATATGTATAAGAATATGACATGCACAACATAGGTTATGTGATATAAATATATAGTAGACATACCCCTGTGAATGGAGAGAACATGCTATGAATACATGATAGAAATGCATAAGTCTGAAAACGATAGAGATAAGTAAGGAGTAATGAGAAAGCCGCAAGAATCGTGCAAAGTATAGATAGGAGATATGTCGAACTGAGAGAGCATATGACATGTAATAGTAATGTAAAGATATAAGTAATATAAAGTTATATGCATATGTATAAGCAGAGATGGTCACCATTGATGGTTGTCCATGCTTATGTTTCCACTAAGTGTAAACAGCACATGTGTTCGTCAGGTGTGGAATGCAGGAAGCGAAGACAAGGATAGAAGACGGGACATCCCACATCGTGAAGGACCCGAAGCTCGGAGATGAGGTGCTCACACTTGTTCGCGATCTCTAATGATTTATTATTAGAAAGAAAAAAATTGTACATGTATAAGTAAATGGGACTCAGAATATGTATATAGATGTTGAGGGACACCGCTCGTTAGTAGTTGCTTTTATATATAAAAAATGATTTTGTTCACGAGAAATTGTTTGTATAACCCGCAGTCTGAGTTCGGCTCCCGAGAAAGAAGCAGGTCAATGAGTCTAGTATATAGTCTACGCCTTTTGGGACTCGGTTCGGATCCGCCATTCGGGTTAGATCAGGAATGGGGGTGTGACACGTTGCTTGCCTAGGAAAAAACCACTCCTTTGGTAAAGGCTACCGCTAGGCATACTGTATTTGTTCGAGTCTGTGTTTGTGGCTTGTTTCGAGTCAGTCTCCTCGGGATTACTTTTATAAGTGGGTTGGTTCGGAATGGTAGCACCAGGCACAAAATCAATTTAATATTCGATCCCTCAGATAGGAAGTAGCCCTTTCGAAATTTCCTCGGGAAAGACATTTTCAAATTCTTGCAAAAGAGAGCAATGAAGCTATGATAAAAATTGAGTGGTTGTAGTATTAAAAAGTCTATTTATACAAAAGTACAAACATAGGCTTGTTAGAATAAAAAGCACTCTTGAGCTCACTATCTTTTGTATAGAAGCTTTCCTTTCCTTTTGTTTCCCCTCCTTTTTCATCAGTCACTTCTTGATCATTTTGTTTAACTTTCGCCTTCATTGTTAAGCTTTAAGATCTCTTTCTTTCACTACTCTTTTCTTTTTCACCCTCTTCCTTCTCTCAATTTCTTTTCCTCTTGTTTTCTTCCTCTTTTCTTTTCTTTCCTTTATTTCTCCTCATTCTTTTAATCACACTTTACTTTAACCTCACTTGATCTTCGTACACTTGTTTTGGTGTCAATGGTACAAGAGTTATAAGATTCTTGTTCTTCATGAAACTGAAACGATTCTTGAAACTATCATGATTGCCTTTCCTATCAAATTTCCAAGGCCCACCTAATAAGATGTGAGAAGCATACATAGGGACAACATCACAAAGAATCTCATCATGATACTTCCCAATTGAAAATGTCAAGAACACTTGCTTTTGCACCCTGATTCCCAGCATCCATTCAGCCATTGAAATTTATAAGATTAGAAGGCTTCCTTGTTAGCAAGCCCAGTTTCTCCTGCTGAGATTAATTACTAGTGACATTAGTGCAACTCCCACCATTAAAGATCACACTACATACCTTGTTTTGGACGTGACACCTAGTGTGAAAAATGTTCTTCCATTGCATCTCGTCCTCTTCCTTGGCTTGCACACTTAAAGCCCTCCTTGCAACCAACAATTCTCCTCGGGCAACGTATTCCTCATCATCGACATCCTCCAAGGATGACCTAGAATCACAATTCGATTCATCGTCTGTTTCAATTTCATCATTGTCTCGCATCACCATAACTCTTTTATTTGGACATTGGCTTGCTATATGACCCATGCCTTGGCATTTAAAATAATTAATATCACGATTCTGATTAGTGAAAGAATAAGATTTACCTTGATTTCCTTGGCTGGTCACCTCTTGTTTTTGTTTTGATTTGGGCTTGGCTTTGGGTGGCTTCTCTTCCTTCCTCCTTGGATTTGACTTAAACTTGGACTAGGTGTAAAACATTTGTTACTACTGCTCCTCCTTTTGACTTAATTCTCAATCTTGATAGCCATATGCACCATATCCTCTAACTACACACAATGTTGTAATTCCACCACATTTTGAATCTCTTGATTTAAACCAGCCAGAAACCTTGCCATTGTAGCCTCTCAGTCTTCTTCAATATTTTCTCTAGCCATTGCAACCTCCATCTCCTTATGATACTCCTCCGCACTACGGTTGCCTTGCCTTAGGTTTTTCAACTTGTTGTACAACTCCCGATCGTAGTAGGTCAGGACAAATCTTTTCCGCATCACCTTTTCATCTCTTCCCATGTTTCCACCACCGTCGGCTCCTTATTTCGTCTCTTATTCAACACAAGTTGGTCCCATCACACTATGGCATAGTCCGAGAACTCTATGACAACAAGCTTAACCTTCTTATTGTTAGAATAATTGTGACAATCAAACACCATCTCCACCTTTCTCTCCCACTCAAGATATGCCTCAGGGTCATTCTTTCCTTGGAATGATGGAATTTTCATTTTAATACTACCAAAATTATTATCTTCCTGATTCCTAGCTTCTCTAAGTCTCCCCTATACCTCCTATCACTAACAGTCAATCATGATCAATCTTATCCTCAAAACCTCCTCCATCATACTCTTCTTTTTCTAATCCCGCCCCTCTTCTTGGCAGCCTCTCCCTTCTATGCCTTATGGGAGGGAGGGTTTCGTGGGTGCTTGAAGCTTTGCTATACCCCTTCATGGAATTGTTCCAATTCAGCCCTAAACATTCTTTGTACTTCGCTAGTTAAGGCCCGCATAAGGAACTTCATGTCAATTCCTCTAGTCACACCCTCGGATGCACCGTTGTTTGACATATTGCTGTAAAAAACAAGGTTAGGAAAAAAAAAGTATGACCTCACAAATCACTCGCTCAAGTGTTTTTACTCGAAGAATGATTCACCCAGTTCACTCGTGTTTTCAAACAATATATTTGGTTTTTTCTCACTTTAATATTCTGATCACTCTTGCATTTTTCCACTAAAAATTTCTCTTTTAGTTCTTTTGGAACTAATCAAACAAATAAGTTTTTTCTCGCAAAATTCAATAAAAAACCTATCAAAGGACAGGTTGGTGGTATTAACCAATATTCAAGTCTTACTTAAAGCAAAAATAAAAAAGGGACACAAAAAATTTCTCATTTTGTTATCGATTTTTTTTAATACTATGATGGGGATTGGATTTCTAGCAACTAGAATGATGATAAACTTATAGGAATTTTTTTTTCCCGATCGGATCCTTTTCCTTTACTTTTTTTTTTTTTTTCTCGATTGGATCCTTTTCCTTTACTTTTTTTTTTTTTTTTTTTTTTTTTTTTGTAACCTGGAATGGACTATTAAAAAAGGAAACAAACAAAAGTTATATCCGATCAAGAATGAAGAAAATCGGACTTGGGATGGAGTAGATAATAGGTTGTGACTAAAATTGGGGGTTGAACGAAATTTAGAAGGAACGGATGGAAGTGGTGACAAAATTGGGTTCGGACAAAGAAGAAAAGAACGTAAGAATGGCGAACCGAGAAAATAAAACTGTTGCTACGATACCAAATAATCTGAGACCTTGTGACTTGTGAGGGCAGGTGATCGGAGTAAGCTGGAAGAATTTCAGTGTCGGTTGGGATGGATGACGCCCGACTGATGCTTATATGGAAGAAAGAACCTTAGTATATGTGAGAACGCCACAATCGTTGATGGAGATCCAATTGATAAGTCTTGATGAACACCACGGAATAACCGATAAGTTCAAAGAGTTTTTTCAAGAACCAAAGAGAAATTGAAGCTCTAAATTTTATTAATGCGTAAAAACAGCAGAAAGTAGCGATAACACACCTATAAATAGGCCAAAAAATATGAAGAATAAACAAAGATTCGACCACTAAGGAAACTAAATATTTGGCCAAACAATAAACAGGAAACTAGATAATTTTTAGGACAAAACTTGGTAATAAAAATCAGCCGTAAATCTGGAACAAATCAGCAACAAATCAGGGACAATTTAGCAGCAAATAGGGAACAAATCAACACCAAATCAGGAATAAATCAGCTCCAAAATAGCAGCAAATCATTAACAAATCAGCATTAAATCAACACCAAATTTGAAACAAATCTTTTCTAAAAAGAACTAACAACTCCTATTTGACTTGCAAAACAGACTTTCTAAATTAAATAAAACAAATTCTACTTTGACTTGGAGAATAAATTTTTCTAAAATAAAACAAGTCCAAATCAAAATAGTTATAAAACCCAAAACATTGGGAAATAGAAATATATTATGTGTCTCCAAGGTTTCACAGCCTCCCGAATTTGAATTTTCCATGATTAAGATTGAATTCCCAATGTATGTTGTAGAAGCTCTTGCATCACAAATCCTTTGTACTTTGATTCTCATCAATTTCAGACTTTCAGCTACCCTTTGTCCATAGTCAGATGAGGAGTTTGACTACATGTCTAGAGTACCATATTCTAGTGTTGTGGGTTCTTTGATGTATGCCATGGTGTGTTCGCGTCCAGATTTGACCTATATAGTCAACAGGTACATGGCAAAACCTGGAAAGATACATTGGAAAGCAGTTTAGTGGATCATGCGATACTTGCATGGATCCAGTAGTGTTTGTTTGCAATTTGGTAGGACTGGAGATGGAGTTGCAGGGTATGTCGATTATGATTATGATGGAGATCTTGATAAGAGGAGATCCCTTATAGGATATGTGTTCACCATTGGAGGTTGTGGTATTAGTTGGAAAGCTACTCTTTGAATCTGCAATAACTGTCGGCTATAGAGGCGAGTACATAGCGATTCTGAGCTTGTAAAAGAGGCCTTTGGTTTGGAAGGATTGTTTGGGGAGCTAAGTAATTAGTTATAGATCGGTACATTGTTTTGTGATAGCCAAAGCGCTATATTTCTCACCAAAGATCAAATGTTTCATGAGAGGACGAAGCATATTGATGTGAGGTATCATTTTGTGCGTGAGATTATTGCTCGTGGTGACATTGTTGTGAGTAAAGTCGGAACCCAAGACAATCTTGTAGATATGATGACTAAGTCACTTCCTATAACCAAGTTTGTGCATTGTTCAAACTTAGTGGGATTTGGTATATGAGTTTTTCCCTTTGGGGTTTTGTTGGGGAAGAGGAGTATGGTTTGATGTAGATCAGAAATTTCAATTTTGAAAAGAGACAAAATGGTAATTTCGGTAAAATCAAAAATTTTTACAATCTCGGATAATGGCTTGAATTTGCTAGTTGGAATCGTCGCAATCTAGCTACCATTGAATTTTGTTGGTCCCCGAGACAATTGAAATTTCACATTTTTCAAAGCACCTGGTGTCCGGGTGCCTTAAAACGGCTCGTGAAAGACATGTGATGTGATAAAAGTCACCTATTACATGTACTCATGTGTGACACATGTTGCATGATTAGTGAGAGGATGAGATGAATGACTTAGATTGTGTCAAGTGTCAAAAATTAAGAAAAAAGGGACATATTGGGAATTAATGGGAATGTTAAATGTATGAGACAAAAAAGCAAATAGTTCATATTCTCCAAATGACACAAAAGCAGCAGAAACGGCGTGGAGTCTTTGGTTGAGTTAAGAAGAGAGAAAGAAGCTCCCTTCTCTACAGATTTGCGGCGATTCGGACCGTTGGTTCTCGGCGGACGAAAGCAAAGTTGTTCTGCGCGGCGAGAGACTCACGCGTGGGCAGGGTTTGGTGGAGTTCCGACAACTCCAAGAGGTAGGGATCTTTTCCTACTTGTGTTATTCTTTGGCTAAGAGCCATGTAAATGGTTAGGGATGTTCTGAGGCTTGGATTAGCCGTGTTTCGATCTCAAAACATTTGAACCGAGTGGAGAAATCCTCATTGTTGTGGCGTGAGCGATTGCCAACCCAGGGTTTCCTTGTTCACGTGAATGTGACGTGATTTTGGTGTGAATTTTTATGATGTTGAGTGATTGAAATGAATTCTTTGTGTTTGTTAATTAGCCCGTGTGAGCTAATTTGGTGTTATTGATTGAGAATCGAATAATATAGTGTAAATTGGTGATTGTTAACATGCATGTAATTATATTAGCATGAATGACTTTGAATTGTGTGAGAATTAATATGTTAATACATGTAATTAAATGTGTTAACATGATGTGGAATTATATAAAAATATAATTGTGTGTAAGCCATTGGAAATGAATTGTAATTAGCTCAGTGAGCTAATTTTGATGATATTGATGTGAATTAAATAACATATGACATGTATGTAAATTTTGTTAATATATGTGTAATGATATATTGACATTTGTGGTTTGAGAATGACATAATGCATTTCATATGCACCGGGGGAACCCTAGAAAATTAGGTGTGAGTGCACGACATGAAAAAAATAAAAAGGATATTTTACTCGCATTCGGCTTAGGCATATGTGAGGGAGTCGGTGAGGACTCGGGACATGAGATTGGTCATGTAGACATTCGAGTAGGTTCATGTAATTGCTTGGGTGTGATTGTTTGCCAAGACGTGTACTGATTAGGTGGGGAGAGTAGCCCACATGTAGGAAGTGCTCGCTCTTGGGCTTTGCTCACCACATCGGATTACTATTTCGGTGCGGGGAGTGTACGGGAGACGGTTCTCACTAGAGACGACATTTAGAAAAGAAAATGGGATTGTGACTTTGGTATTTTCATTTTGTATAACATGTATTAAAATTGTAAATCTTAATATATGTTTGAATTAAAAGTGATTTCTTAACTCTTGAACTATGTTATATAGTTGATATGTATATTGTGAGTATTGGGGCATGGGCCCAAGTGGCCATTTTACTCTCATGTGGACCTTGTGTAGTCATTGTAAATTATTGGAACAGGTTTTGTACCTTGGGTAGAGCTCCTGAACAAAGGAGACTGCGCACAGTTTTCATGAGTAGTGTCGGATTTTGAGCATCCACGAAACATTCCTTGAGTTGGCGGGTTGTCACGGACCCATTTTGGGCGTCATAGCTTGGTATCCAGGCTAAGATTAAGCGATTAACCAGAACTCGGTGGGTGTAGAGCTTGATGCGAAATACTTGGGAAGCGAGGACTTGGGCTTAGGCCATGGTAATAAGGTGTAAGAACATCACAGCTTAGTATAGCTCGATGTTGGATACTAGAGTTATAGCTTAGTATTGGTAAGTTAGGTATCTACGATATACAGGGCTCGATGGGAAAGCGGGTTGATCATGCTACTGACTGTGCATTTTGATGAATGATGTGCATTTTGATGAATGTTGTGTATGATGTGTGGTTATGTGCTTGTATGCTTGATATTTAGCATAGGAGAAATTAAAATCTTAGGAGGTTGAGAAATTTTGGGCAAATAGTCCAGAATTTAATTAAAAAAAAAAAGATGATGTGAATAAATTTTTTTTCTCTAAGGTTTTACAATGCGTAAAACTGGAAAAAAAATGGATAAAATAAATTTTAATAAATTTATTTGGTTTACTAGAAAATGAAAAAAATAAATATATTTTTGGTGGTTTTCCAGTAGCTGGAATGAAAAAAAAAATGGTGTGAAAATCTGCTCGAAGTAGGATGTGCTGCGCCGTTTTAGGTTACCTTTGGAGTCACGATCACATTAATTTGTATCGTGACATAGAGAGCTGAAATTTGCTGAGGCGCGATTGCGAGGGCCCACGACATGGCGGTGACCCTTGACCTCTGATCATGGCAGGCTGCGACCGCGACGGGGAGGCCGTAGCAAGGCTGACGGCGGTGTGCGCGAGCACGGTTGAGAATGATGTCGCTGATACAAAGTTTTATATCATGACGGGAGAAGGAGAGGCACGGCGTTGGGGAGGTGTGTCCGATCTGTCGGTTGTATCGTGATAGGCGAAGGCTTAGGCTGGCTGGGGTGTGTGCGACACGCGCGACATCTGGCGGCGACCACGGCCACGAGATGCGTAGGGGGCCCTACGACACGGCCAGAAGCTTGGGAGCATTGCGCGCGACACATTACCTGGTGGGCGAGTGTGCTGGTGCACTGACCTAGTTTTATTTAAATGTCTTGTTTTTCCACTGTTTGGGACATTGTTCACAAACACTGTTCATGAGCATTGTTCACGGGGTTTTCAAAAAAATAAAATAAAATAAAATCGAATAATTTTTTCAAAATTTTTTTTTTTTTTTTTTATTGTGATTATGATTTAATAAAATGAAATTATGTCTTGCATTACCTATAAATGCATGGACATTGTGTATGAAATATTTTTCTATATATGAATAGTGTCTCGAAATTTGTAATTAGAAGCCTTAGAATCTTACATTGAATACAACTTGCCATTTGACATGTGTAGATGACTAATGAGTCGAGGCGAGGACGTAGAGGCGTCACGAGGTGTGGTCGAGGGCACCGCGATATTGACGATAGGCCTTTGTTGAAATTTGTAGGTATTGCATTCTTCTTTATTGCATAGGCTAGTGCGGCGGTGGCCGAGTCAGAGTAACCTCAGGAGGTTTGGGAGCACATCGTGCTCCAGACATTCCACGAGGGAGGGTGTCGAGTGAATTCTTGAATCGTTCAGTTCATCTGAGTTGAGGAAGGTGTTAGAGGTATGGAGATTACCTCGACACGACTAGGATGCAGACCCATTATGGAGCCCGGCTAGGGTGAGGCTTCCAGAGTGCTAGAGTTGGGCTTAGAGGTTGAGGCCTTGGAGGAGCCCTTGTATGTGAGTTCTCCCCTAGGCATTAGGGCGAGGATATGTCGTGGTTATGAGTTAGAGATCTTGGGGACTCTACTCACAGTGGACTTGAGGATCATGGACATGTCAGAGTTCGACATCATCCTGGGGATGGATTGGCTGACAACTTACAAAGTCGTTATCGATTGTGAGCGTAGGAGGGTTCTGTACACACACGGGACGGTACTCGTGTTGTATTTCGGGAGACGAAGCATGATATTTGCCCCCGGACAATGTACGAGTCGGGTGTCATGGACCAGTTGGCGGGTTGGCTATGAAAACCTGCCACACAGAAGGGCGGGTAGGGCGGACTTAGATCTACCTCGAGTAGTGTAGTGTCACGAGGATGTTTTCGGATGAGCTAGGGATTGCCTCAGAGTAAGGGTTGTAGGCTTCGGTGTCGAGTTACACCACGGTACTTCGCCCGTCTCTATGACTCCGCGCCGGATGGCACGGTTGAGTTGCGGGAACTTCGAGTCATTCGGGGTGGACAAGGGTTCGTGGAGCCGAGACACTTCACCATGGGCGCTCGGTTTTATTTCGCGAAGAAGAGACGAACCCGCCGATTGTGCGGTGATTACGAGGCGGAGTTGAACGGGGGTTCACGATCGATAATCGATTTACCCATTGCGAGAGATTAATGATTTTTTTGATCGGTTGAGAGGAGGAAAGGTCTACTCCAAGATGAACCTTTGCACTAGTTACCATCACACGGGGTTAAGGAAGCCAGAGATATCCACCCAAGGCAGCGTTCGGGACATGTTATGGGCACTTTGAGTTCTGGTGTGCCCCTTTGGATTGGCGAATGCGGCGTTCATAGACCTCATGCATAGGGTATTCCAAACTTATTTGGATCGGTTGTTGTGGTGCCATTGGATGACACGATCTACTCGTCGAGTGGAGCATGAGTATCATTTGAGGATTGTGTTACAGTTGTTGAGAGACCATCAGCTGTACGCTAAGTTCAGTAAGTGCGAGTTTTGGCTTACTGAGGTAAGATTTTTGGGACACGTGGTGTCAGCATCAGGCATGTCAGTAGACCCAGAGAAGGTCGAGGCCGTGATGAGTTGGGAGAGGCCGAAGTCAGTCTTCGAGATACGTAGTTTCTTTGGATTAGCTGGGTACTACAGGAGATTCTTTGAGGATTTCTCCGATTAAGCGGCTTTATGTGAGATTGACCGGAAGGGAGTCGAGTTTGATTGGGATGACCCGATGCGAGGAGGCATTCCGGGGAGTTTGGGGAGGCTTACTTCAGCTCCTATCTTATTGGTGGACGGGGGACGAGAATTTGCAGTCTGTTGTGATGCTTGCCAGTCGGTTGGGATGTGTTCGTGCGGTCAAGGAGGTGTAACCCATGGTTCCGTCGGTTGAAGAATCATGAGCGAGAATTACCCCGCTGCGACATGGAGTTGGCGGCCCGTAGTCGCCGCCTTGAAGATTTGGCGCCACTACTTATGTAAACGAGGAGTTCGAGGTGTACTCGGACCCGCAAAGTGCGAAGTACTCTGTTTTCGCGGCGGGACCTCGAGACGCGCGAGATGGATGGAGTTCACTAGAAGGATTATGACTTCACTTTGCATTACCATCTGGTAAGAAGCGGAAATGTAGTGGCTGATGCGCTGTCCGGAAGTCACGGGGGTATTGTAGTATAGCTTCCCAAGAGTGGCGGATGTTCGAGCGTAGTGTGAGCCAGAGAAAATCGATTTTCTCAAGGGTGAAATGTAATTTCGGTAAAAATCCGAAAAATTTTCTAGATCTCGGATGACGAAACGGACTTCTCCGTTGAAATCGTCTCTCATGAGGTGCTTCTGCGTCGAATTTCGTTGGATTACGAGGTGGTCGGAGTTCGCGTTTTTCGAGGTGTGGGGGTGTCCCGGATGACACATGGCGAAGGTAAGGGATGCCACATGGCACCTCGAGTATGACCTTGGCATAAAGGAATGAACCACATTGGTAGCGTAAGATAAGCAATGATTAAGTGAACAATATTAAGCCCAGTAATGGGGTATGATAATGTAAAAGATGAATAAGAATAAAAGAAAGAAAGGAAAATGGGATAAGCCTTTGTTTGGCTTGAGGAAGGAGGAGAAGCTTCCTCCTTTGACCATCTGGTCGTCTCCCAAGGAGAAATTCAAAGAGAAAGGAGGAAATGGGGAAAATAGAAAAGAAAAATGAGAAAGAAAGAAGAAATGATGGGAAAGTGAAATAAGAAAAGGAAAAGAAAGAAAAGCAAGGAAGGAATAAAACAAAGGAAAAGAACGTGGGGAAGGAAAGAAAAAATATCCAGAGTGAAACTTCCAAATTTGATATTTTTAGTGAGAGAAAGTCTTCGTTCTCTCTAGAATTGTGGCGATCCGATAGTCGGGTGTCGGGACGAAGCGAAAGGCGCTCTACGCGGAGAGGACAATGCGTGGACACCCAGTTTAAGGAGTTTATTAAACTCAGGTGAGGTGGGGGATTTCATCCTACTTGTTTTTATTCTTGGGTTAAGTGCTTTGTTGATGTTTGTGTTGGATTGAGTAGTGGTGGCTAGTTTGATCGATCCCGAATCTTGGGCGAAAATGTTGGAATTTTGAGACCCGTTTATGCTGATCCGTAGCAGTTTTAAAATTTATTTTGGGTGTTGTGTGATGGTTTATTAAATAAATTGTGCTTTGGTGAGTAGGAATGAGTAATTAAGAAATTGGTTTGGTGGAGCTTGAGTTGGGCTGATGTGGGGTACATTACAGACGACCCACATGCTCTGTTTTGGGGCTGTTAAAAATCGATCACGGGTGCAATCTGGAATTAGTTGAAATCGTCCATATGATGTGTGCTGGAATTGTTTGATATGAATGGCTTGGTATGTGTGGAACTAGATAGGTTAAGACATGATGTTAATGTGTTGATAGCGATTATATGGAATAAAATTGTGTTGTAAGCCCGTTGGAGATGATATTGTGATTGGCAGTGAGCTAAATTGGGTGATAGTTGATGTATTGAATTACATGTGTGTAATTACAGTTGATTGAGAATATGCGTATTGACATGTATAAATGGTTTTGAGAAAATGACATGTCGTTTTCATATGCCTTTGGAGTAACTGAGTAGATTGAGTGCATGGCGTGATTTTGTAAGCAGGGCGTAGTTCGAAAGAATTTGTGAGGATAATTATTTGGAGGTGGGTTGGGGAGATGGGCTGACGGATCATTCGGATAGGACCATGGTATTTGGGCTTCATGACGATTAGCCTCGGGTGAAAGTCGAAAGTAATTTTTTCACAGACACTTAGGTAGTATATTTTTCGAAACGAGAGTTTTGTTTGAAAATGATTATTCCCGATCGTGGCTTAGGCGAAGTGTGAGTGAGTGGTGATGACTCGTGACATGAAGGTGATCATGTAGACATTGAAGTAGGATCACGTATTTACTTGAGTGTGTGTTTATTTTAAGACATTGCATATGCACTTAGGTGGAGAGTAACCCGTTTAGGGTGATTCGGCTCTTGAGCGTGCTTCGCCACATTGAGGATTATAGTTTTCGGTGCGGGGGCGCTCGAGGAGACAGCTCATTTAGAGGCTGATTTTGAAGAAGCCGGTTTATGGCTTTGATGCTTTTGGATATAACATGTATTAGGATTTTAGATTTTAATATATGTTTGTATAAAAGTGTAATCAACTATTGAATTATTGGGAGATAATTGGAATATAGTTGTGATATTTGTTTTATGAGTATTGGTTTATGAGCCCAGGCATTTTACTAAATGTATCACGTCTGCGTGATCTGAGATGTATAGATTTTCCTTGAGGTTGTGGTGTCAGCGGACCCCGGTTTGAGTCTGGCAATGGGATAGTTTGGGAAATTTCTGATGCGCGCGAGTAGGCACGAGAGTACGTTAGGGAGTTTAGTAGCTAGGTCTTTGTTGAGTAGAGTGATCGGAGTCCCCAGGGACGGGACGGAGATGGTGTCCATCGGGGATCGGGTGCGATCCCGGTCTGGTGGCGAGGCTGGGTTGTCCACACAGATGGTAGTCTTCGGTATAGAGGATTGGTAGTGGTTTCCCCTTTGACCGATTTGATAGAGGAGATTCTCAGGGAGTTTCATTGCTCTCGATTTGCTGTGCATCTAGGTGGCACGAAGATGTGCCAAGATCTTCATCGCCAGTACTACTGGAGCAGGATGAAGAGACACATAGGGGACTTTGTTCGACGATGTCTCACATGTCGGCGGGTTAAAAATTTGAGCACCGAAGCCCGGTAGAATTGCCCGACCATTGGAGGTGGTGAGGTGGAAGTGGGGCATGTCACGATGGATTTGTGACCAGCCACGGACAACTGCGAGACATGATGCGGTATGGGTGATGGTGGACCGACTCGAGTCGGCACATTTTTCTAAGCGATGCGGATGACCTTCACATTGAAGAGATTTTGTCGGTTGTATATTCGAGAGATAGTCCGGCTACATGGAGTACTAGTATCCATAGTGTCGGATAGAGACCCAAGGTTTTTGTCGCACTTTTGGAAGAGTTTCCAAAAGGTACATGGAGCAACGGGCGACCATGAGTACAACTTCCACCCCCGAGCCGGATGGTCGGTCAGAGAGGGCCAATACAGGTGTTAAGAGAGGACATCTTTGCGAGCATGCGTCTGGATCATAAGGGTAGCTAGGAAGAGCGCACTTGCCCTTAGTGGAATTACTTCTGTGCGAGTTATCGGTAGTATAAAGATGACACCATATGAGGCATTGTATGGGAGGCAATGGAATCAAATATGTTAGGCAGGGTGTGAGAAGTGCTCGATCAGCGGTCTGATCGATTAGAGACACCTTTGAGAAGGTGAAGCGTCTGACAACGTCTTCTCATGGCTCAGAGCCGGCAGAAGAGCTATGTTGATGTGCGACGTCGCACCGCAGGATTCGAGGTTGGAGATCACGTCAGCCTTGAAGGTGATGCCCAAGAGAGGTAGTCGGGTTGACGGGGCGCCCGCCCAGAGGTGTGGGCCGCCCGGGGATACTCGAGAGGGTAGGCACTGTAGCGTGCCGGTTGGCTTTACCGCCCTGGCGTGTGGTGTCGGGTATTTCCGTCTCAGTGCCGTTTTACTTCAAATCCGACTCATGTAGTGGATTGGGGAGAGATTGAGGTTGACACGGATGAGACCTTCGGAGGACCGATTATTGCATTATGTGGATAGTCGGGATCGGGTTTGCGACGTAAGATCGTGAGGCTAGTGAGGTGCTATGGTGGCAGGTGGAGTGGAGGAGTTAGCGTGGGAGCGAGAGGACAGTGCGGGCCACCTATCCGCCTTGTTTAGGGATGAAGGTACGTGGTTTAGTGGACATGCTTAAATGACTAGTTTACATGCATGGTATAGTGCACATTGCATATGCATGGCTGAGTTATGTGTTGTCGAGAATTTACGAGGCAAATTCATTTTAAGAAAGGGAGAATGTAAGACCGAAAATTCAATTTTACGAAGGAGTAAAATTGTAATTTCGGTAAAAATTGAATTTTTTAGATCTCGGATAATGACAGTTTCAGGTTGGAATCGTGCTTGTGAAATAAGGCTATGTTGAATTTCTTCAAATTGAGACCGGTTGGAATTTCCGTTTTCGAGGCGCGGTGTCGGGTGCGTAAGCGGCTCGTGAAAGGCGTGTGATGTGACGAGTGGCTTGATACGTGTACTCATGTGACACATGTTACATGATTAGTGAGAGGATGACATGAATGGCCTAGATTGTGCCAAATGTCAAAAATCAAGAAAAAATGGACACATTGGGAATTAATAGGAATGTTAAATGTATGAGACAAAAAAACAAATAGTTCATCTTTCGAATGACTGCGGCGAAACGGCGGTAGGTGTTGACGGACCGACTCGGACTGTCGGTTTGCTGCCGTTTGGACCGTCGGTTCTTGACGGAGCAAGAAGCAAAGTTGTTCTACGCGGCAAGGGCTATGCGTGGGCATCGATTTGGTGGAGTTGACAACTCGAAGGTGAGGATCTTTTCTCGCACGTATTGATCTTTGTTGAGCCATGTAAATGGTTAGGGATGTTGCGAGGCTTGGATTGGCGGGTGTTTGCGGTCTGAAACATTTTGGCCCCGAGTAAGAGAAAATCACCGTTGTTGTGGCTGAGTGAGCAGTCTTAGCTACGAGGTTTATTTGTTCACGTGAATAGTGACATGATTTTTGGTGTGAATTTTTATGATGTTGAGTGATTCAAAATGAATTGTTTGTGTTTGTTAATTAGCCCATGTGAGCTAATTTTGGTGTTATTGATTGAGAATCGAATAATATGAATTATGGAAATTAATTGTGTTAATACATGCATGTAATTATATTAGCATGAATGACTTGGAATTGTGTGAGAATTAATATGTTAATACATGTAATTAAATGTGTTAACATGATGTGGGATATATAAAAAATATAATTGTGTATAAGCCGTGAAATGAATTGTAATTAGCTCGATGTTTAATTTTGATGTTATTGATGTGAATTAAATAACATATGACATGTATGTAAATTTTGTTAATATATGTGTAATGATAAATTGACATGTGTGGTTTGAGAATGATATAAAGCATTTCATATGCACCGGGGGAACCTAAGAAAATTCGAATTGTGGTACACGTATGAAAAGAAATAAAAGGATATTTTACTCATGTTCCCGGCTTAGGCATATTGTGAAACCGAGAAAATCTAATTTTACCGAGAAAAAGGGCAAAATGGTAATTTGATTGAGCAGAAATTTTTTCTAGATCTCGGATATTGGCTGGACTTCACCATTGGAATCGTCTTGCGAGAAATCTAGCTGCGTCCCGAGATTTCGTCGAATTCGAAGACGGTCGAAATTTGCGTTTTGAGGTAAAGGGGGTAGTGCGGGACACTTGACACATTTTGAGTGAAAACCGAGAGGTCTTACGTGTCGTAATGTAGAGTTAATTCAACGTGAGCTCGAGTGTGGGCCATGGGTGGACACATGGAATCCCATGCATTAGAGGAAATCGAAGTAGATGGATAAGGGATAAGTTGTAATCCCATGAGCAAATAGATGATTGACATGTGGCAAGAGAGGACAATTCTCTTGACCAAGTTGACCCAACCAGTTTGGGTGAGGGAGAAGGAACAAACTGTGGATAGGATAGAGAAAATAGTGAGATTTTAGAGAGATAAGCTCTACCTTCTCTCTAGAATTCCCAGTGATCGGACCATCAGTTTCCGACGAGGTAAGAAGCAAAGTTGCTCCCCAAGGCAAGGGCTACGCGTGGACACCGATTTGGTGGAGTTCTGACAATTCCAAGAGGTAGATTTCTCCTACTTGATTTACCCCTTGTTTAAGTGTTTTGTTAATGCTTGGGTAGATTTGAGGTCGTAAGTGGCCGTTTGATTGGTCCCAAAACTTGGGACCCGAATTGATAGGTATTTTGAACTGTTTTGAGCAGTGTAAAAGGTTGTTTGGGTGGTTGTGTGATAATTTATGCAATAAATTATGTCTTGGTGTGTGTGAGGTCGGAAATGACCATGGTTTTTGGTTTCACAAAGTGGAACCGATGTTTGATGAGTGGGTTGCCCACGGACAGCCCACTGCTCGGTGTTGAGACTGTTGAAAACAGTCTCGGTTTGCATGAATTGGACCAAAAACATCCATGTATTTTTTGAAGTTAATGGCTTGAATTGTGTGGGAATTAATAGGTTAATGCATGAACTTGTTGTGTTAACATTATGCCACAATTATATAAAATATAATTGTGTGTAAGCCATTGGAATTAGATTTGTTATTAGCTCAAGTGAGCTAATTTTGGATGTTATTGATTAAGATTGAATAACATGTGGTATGAGTGTGTGCTTACATTGAACATGACATGTGCACTTAGGTGGGGAGTAACCTACGTAGGAAATTATCACTACTGGGCTTTGCTCACCCTGTTGAGAGATCACTATTTCAGGTACAGGGAGTATACAGGAGGACGGCGCTCGCTAGAGGCCGCATTTAGAAGAAAGTCGGGTTGTGGCTTTGGTAGAGATCTTTGTATAACATGTATTAGAAATTGAACATTTTAATATATGTTGAATTAAGAGTAATTTATTAACTCTTGAACTATTGTATATAATTGATGTATTTTGTGAGTATTAATGCAGGGGCCCAAGTGGCCATTATTTTACTCGCATGTGGACCTTGTGTGGTCATTGTAAATTGTTGGGACAGGTTTTGTACCTTGGGTGAGGCTCACAGCCCAGGAGACTACACTTGGAATTTTTGTAGAGTGGTGTCGGGTTACGAGCATCTACTAATGTCCGCGAGGTTGTGGGTTAATCAGCGGGACCCGGGAATGTGGCGTCATAGCTTTGTATCAGAGCTAAGGTAAACGATTACCTTGGGAGCTCGGTGGGTGTAGGGTTAGGTATACGATACACCTAGGACTTGATGGGCATGGGATAGATCATGCATCATTGTGCATTTTGGTGAATTAAATGTGATGTGTGATTGAATTGTATGTTGTATGTGTTGGGTGATTGTATGCTTGGTAATTAGCGTATATGAAAATGTTGAACACTAGGGTCGAGAAAAATATAACCTTAGGTGTTCGAGAAATTTTGAGCAAAATGGTCCAGAAATAAACAATGAAAAAAAAAAAATTTTTATGGGCAATCGTTCCAGTTTTTGAACATGACTGGGAGTGTTTTGTGCAATTCTGAAAGATTATTCTAGTTTTCGCAAAAGGAAAAAAGAGTTGTAATTCAACTCTTAGATTTGTGAATTTTATATATAGCAGTAGGTTAGACTACTGCATCTTAAGAGTAGCAGGAAGGTTACTGGAGGATTTTGGAAAAAAAAAAAAAGAGGAAAGGAAGGTGCAGGGGACCAAAATTGAAGGGTTACTGCCCATTTTTGGTTTCTAGTCGTGACCTAACAAGGGTCGCGACCGGGAGAGCCCCAGAATTTGTTTGGGCGAGCTTGGGTCGCAGCGAGAGCGAATCTCGATCCACGATAAGGATTGAATGGACCTAGGTCGCGACATGAGAAATAGCGTCGCGACTGGGTTTGGGTGGGTGAGCGATTTGAGGTGTGACGAAGCGGTGTGACTGGTTCCCACGAGGGTGTGCGGCGTGGTTTTGGAGGTTGCGACAAGGGAGTTGAGCTGTAGGGCGACCTTAGGTCGCGACCTGGAATTGAGGTCGCGACAAGGTTGGAAGCCTAGGGGAGCAGCCTTGGGTCGCGACCTGAATTTAGCGTCGCGACTTGCCTGGGCTAGGTAGGACATAACTGGGCTGCGACCAGGAAAAAGGAGTTCGTTATAGGTCAAGACCGATTTGAGGTCGTGACACAGTTTAGTTGGAGCTTAGTGCGACGGAGAAGTTGACGTCGCGACCTGGTTGGTACGCGACGGACCTCGAGTTTGCGACTTGGGTGCGAGTCCTTGGCCATTGGAGTTGCAACCCCGTTTTGAGGTCGCGACCTGATTTGTTTGGTTGGGCAGAAGGGAGGTCGCGACATGGGATTGACGTCGTGACCTAAGCAGTGATCGGGAGGTTGCGACTGGAAAGGAAGTCGCTGACTGATGCGGGGATTTGGTAGGAAATGAAGTCGCGACCCGTTTGAGGTCGCGACACAGGTCGACCTTCTTGAGGGTAGTGACACAGACTTGAGGTCATGAGGCACGGCCTGAAATTTGATAGGCCATTTGGCGGTGCGACGAGTAGTGACGGCTGGCACACTCCGCGACTGGCGTTTGTCTCTTGCCTTGGCCATGCGATATCGGCGCCACTGACCCTAAACATTGCCTTGTAGCAATGTCGCATGACTGGAGTTCTGGATATGCTGTGCGCCCAGCCCGATTTTGACTAAAGTACCGCATTTACGATCAGCATTCATAGGCTTTCTGTTCACAGGGTAAAAAAAAAAAGTACAAAAAAAAAAAAAAATTCTTGTGTATGATTTAATATATGAGATATTTATATTGCATTTGCTATAAATGCATTGACGTGGTGTGTGAAAATTTTTTTTTTCCGGCGTGTGAATAGTGTCTCAAGGTTGTGTTTACGCCTTAGAGATACTGCATTAGAATTTAACTTGCCATTTGACATATATAGATGGCTAGTCGAGGGCGAGGACGTGGGATTCGTCCATGATGTCTTCTTGAAGCACCACCGGTGTTTGACTAGCCGGGCCTTTCTTTGGTTGTAGGTGTGAAATTTTGTGGGTGTGCGAGGCTGGCACGCTGTGCACGGGGCTGGTGCGACCCAATTGGCAGGGAGTCAGTAACCTACTGAGGTTTGGGCACATCATCCTCACGACATTCCGGGGAGAGATCGGTGGTGGCGGACCATTGGTTGCGTGGTCGAGAAGGTGTTGGAGGCTATGGGATTACCTCGAAACCACGACCGGGATCGGACTAGCTACATTCCGGCTAGAGGGTGAGGCTGAAGTATGGTGGGGCTGGCGAAGACCTCTAAGGGGATCTAGAGGCAATGACTTGGGCGAGTTCCATGATCTTTCATGAAATTACAGTATTTTCGAGCTGCGAGACATGCAATTCGGGAGTTCTAGAGGCTGACGGGAACTATAGCTGTGATGATGGTATGTGGCTAGGTTCACGGAGCTAGCTCGTTTTGCTGATGACTACGTGGCCATGGGCATGGCCAGTGGAGATCACGAGGAATGGGCTGGAAGTTGTCCATTCGAGAGCGGGATTATGGGACTTCGCCTACGGGATGTGGACTCCGTAGGTTGGGACGGCCACGTCGTAGAGAGGAGAGATAGAGGATGCCGCGGGGTATCCGAGGTTGTGGATCTTTGGTGAAGAGGGGATGATCGACCTTGGATTCGGGGAAGAGCTAGACTTGTCTTCCTCGGGTTTAGGGACCGGGGCCGGGATGGGCATTGGTCGAGGGCGGGCGGATGATATGTTATTTCTCCCAGACGGCTGGGTGTGGGCGAGATTGCCCTCGGAGACGGGGATCCCGAGGGATTTTGGGACAACCACGATCCTTTGATTAATTTGTAGAAACGGGAAGTATATAGTTCCTTCCTCCACCTAGTATGGGTTAGAAGGCAGTTTCGATCTCGGGGTGCTATCTGAAGCACCTTTGGCGACCTGAGATGGGCGGAGTGTGGGTCGGTCGGTCTGAGAGCTCCTGGCGGGAACTTCTTGTCAGGCAGGGTAGACGATATGTTATTTTTGCCGACAGCTTGGGCATATGAGACGAGATTGTTCTAGGAGGTAGAGGTCTCATGGTACTACAGGCTGAGCATATAGAGCAGCCGGATATGCAGGGTACGTTTCTACTCTTGCACTTGTTGACTAGAGTAGCGTTTGAATTGGATGCATCATATTCATTCATTAATGCATCTTGTGTGATAGAATTGGGCTTAAAGGTTGAGGCCTTTGGAGAAGCCATGTATGGATGTTTTTCTCTAGGATGTAGGGTGAGAGTTGACCTGATAGGTCGGGATTGTGAGTTAGAGATCTCGAGATTACGCTCGTGGGTGGACCAGGAGATCGCGTCGAGTCGGGTGTGGGTGCACGGTATGGTCATTCACCGCTCTTGGTGAGTGTGGGTTAAGGTTTGTCTTTGGGACTCGTCCAGTGAAGACTCTAAGATTTCAAATAAGGAAATGAAGAGTAGTGTGTGTGTTGGGCAAGCGAAGGAAAGTTAATCCCCTTAGGTGAAAAAAAAAGGGCTTGGAGTCAGGGTGAAGGAGACCCGCGGTAGTATTTGAAAGGTCTTCTGTGAGTGTAAGAGACCCAGGGAGATATCGTTTACGTATTGGGTGTAAGAGACTAGGGAGAGATCGAGAATTTACGTGTGGGTGTAAGGGCAGTGGAGAAATGAGGGTATGTGTGAGTGTAAGGCGCATGGGAGATATCAGAAATTTACATGTGGGTGTAAGGGCTGTGGAATATCAGAGAATTTTTGTGTGGGTGTAAGGGCCGCAGTCAGATTATCAGAAATTTACGTGTGGGTGTCAGAGACCCGTGGAGATATCCGAAATTTATGTGTGGATGTAAGAGGCTCGCAGTGTAGGTCGAAAAGTTCTGTTGCCTGAGAGAGAAAACACACGGTCATGGTTATCAAGTAGACTTAGAGTTAAGTGATAGGAGTTGGGAGTGACTCGAGATTTGGATACCCATTGGAAATTGCATTGGGTGTTGGTGAGTCGACAAGGCTCGGTATATGGATGTCATTCATGACATGTATTAAGGTTGACGATCCATTGGATTGCAGTGATTGTGACCTTGGGAAGTCGAGCGTTCTATGGCCGGCGAGGGGATTGTGTGGGGTTACATATGCACGTGGTTGGATGTGTATGTGATAATGAAATTCGGGACGAAAATTCTTTAAGGGAGAATGTGGCTTGAAAATCCTAATTTTAAGAAAAATGGCAAAATGCTAATTTTGGTTAAAACCCGAAATTTTTCTAGATCTCACGATGGCGAAGCAGTTTGCGGGTAGGAGATGAATCTCATGAAATCTAGTTACCCTGCGTCGAATTTAAGTCAAATTCGAGATAGTCGAATTTCAGTTTTCGAGTAACGGGGGTAGTGCGAGGCAGCGGCGCGTACGAGTGACTCGAGAGGTCTTACGTGTCATGTGTGAGTTAGTCGAACATGAGGCTGAGTGTGAATGTGGGTGGACACATGGCATCGTGCCATTGGAGGAAATTCAAAGTAGATGGATAAGAATGGAGTGTAATCAGCAGGCAAATAGATGATTGACATGTGGCGAGAGAGGGCGATTCTCTTGACCAGTTATTGACCAGTTTGGGTGATGGAGAAGAACAAGCGGAGTGGATAGGAGAAAGAGTGAGATTTTGGGGAAACACACGCCTCTAGAGATTCCCGATCGGACCGTCGGTTTACAGGCGAGGCAAGAAACAAATTTAGCCACGCGGCGAAGGCTGCGCGTGGACAGGTTTTGTGGAGTTAGATAGCTCAGTAGGGATCTTTTCCTACTTGTGATATTCCTTATTTAAGAGCCATGTTTATGGTTAGGGATAATCTAAAGGCAGTTTGAGAATAGATGATTATCGAAACCTTTGAGCAGAGTGGAGAAAAATCCAATTTGTTGGCCGTGAGCAGTCTTTGTAGGGGTTTCATTGTTCATTGAGATAGTGAGATTTTCTTGGTGTGAAAATGTGTGTTGTAAGTGATTCAAATTGAATTGCTTGGTTGCTAATTAGCGTGTAGGCTAATTTTGGTGTTATTGATGTGAATTTAATAACATGATTTGTTTGAATTAATTATGTTAATATATATGTTTATATTAGCATGAGATTATTTACAGGATTGACATCATGCATTATGCCTTTGGGACACCACAGAATATTAGGGTGGGTGCACGACATGAAATTAGCGAAATGTTTGTGAAGGAATTTCAGCGGAAGGAGTTTTAGAAGAATTGCCTTGGAGAGTCGTCAAGACGAGATCACTTCGGATGAGGACCATGACTATTTGGGCGTTATCCAGCAACTCCTCGGAGGGTAGTCCCGATATTTTACCGAAACTGGTAGCAAGTTTTGAGAACAAAAGCTTTGTTTGAGCTTGGATATTTACTCGCATTCGGCTCAGGCATATGTGAGGGAGTCGGTGAGGACTCGGGACATGAGATTGGTCATGTAGACATTCGAGTGGGTTCATGTAATTCTTGGATGTGATTGTTTCAGTGTGTATCTTGTGACTTAGGTTGGGAGATGCTTGTGTGAGTCTCCCATTTATTAGGGCTCTTTACTTACTGTCGGGAATCCTTCATTTGGGTCTGGGTTATCTACGGAATGACGCTCGCTAGAGGCCGCATTTAGAAGAAAGCCAGGTTGTGGCTTTGGTAGAGACCTTTGTATAACATGTATTAGAAATTGGACATTTTAATATATGTTGAATTAAGAGTAATTTATTAACTCTCGAACTATTTTATATAATTGATGTATTTTGTGAGTATTAATGTAGGGGCCGGTAGTTATTTTCAATGTAGATACTGATATTGGTCGTTAATAAGTATGTTGGGACCGGTTTTGTACACTGGTAGAAGCTCATTTCAAAGGAGATACGCTTTCGATTTTCGATGAGTGGTGTCAGTTCATGACATCCACTTGTATTCATGAGGTTGATGGTTATAGGACCAGGAATGGAGTCCACACATATGTGAAGTCGGGTGAGGACTCGGGACATAGAGATTATCATGAACATTCGAGTAGGTTCGTATGACAACGGATGTGAGTTGTTTGTCATGTGCAGTAATGTGTGGCTTAGGTGGGGAGTAACCCATGTGGAGTATCGCTCTTTGGGCTTTGCTCACCTTGTGAGAGATCACTATTTCGGGAATTGATGCGGGGTGTACATGGGGATGACCTCCTTTGCAGAGGCCGCATTTAGAAGAAAGTCGGATTGTGGCTTTGGTATTTTCATTTTGTATATAACGTATTAAAATTGTAAATCTTAATATATGTTTGAATGAAAAGTGATTTATTAACTAACTGAACTATGTTATATAGTTTATATGTATATTGTGAGTATTGAGGCATAGATTTAATTAATTCATTTACTCGCATGGACCACTGTGTGGTCATTTGTAAATTGTTAGGACAAGTTTTATACACTTGGGTGGCTGCCGTCTGAAAAGGAGGCTACTGCTTGGAATTTTCATAGTGGTGTCGGGTTACCCGACATCCACAGTATTCAGCGGATTGTAGCGGGTTGTAAGCGGTCCACGGGTTTTGGGGCGTCGCGACGATCTTTATTTTGAGATATGGAGTTTGTTGGCGTTTTCTGCTTATGATGAGAAATTGTGTCAAGGTGGAGATTGTTGTTTTTTGTGACCCGAATTTTTTTTTGGTTTATGTTCGATCTGAAGGCTCGTGCATTAAGCTTTGTGAAAAAAGTGAGAAAAAAATAGGGATATGTTGTGTTAACGAGGAGGATTTCTTGTAGTTAGGAATTATTTTAGTTATATAAATGCGATTAAAGGTTTATTCACTTATAAGTTGTACTTTGTAATTATCTTTCAAATTGATAATAAAGTTTTTTCATCTGCCCGTGATTTTTTCCCATAAGGGTTTGCACGTAAACCTTATGTTTTTATTTTCATATTTCTTTATTGTGCCATTCATCATAAAAGTCTACAATTTGCAGATTGGATCACCATTGACTTTACCTATTGAAGAATTGCTTTCTTCACTTGATTCACATGAATGACCCTCTGTACCTTGCCCAAAATATTCATTTGTTCGAACCAAATATCTCCACAACCTTAAATAAAAAGTTTTTATTTATTTATTTGTATTTATAACTTGAACCAAAGAGAAGTTGAAAACTTCAAATTTCTAAGTGCATGTCATCAAGTTTGCATCAAACGTAATGATAAAAAATATATAAAATAAAACCATTATTTTAAGATTTTAATCTTTAGTTATCTCGTAATTTACTAAAGACCAAATAAGTTTAGGATGATATATTCAAAATTCCAGATATGTGATTTTGAGTGTATGCAAGGCTTGGCTGAGAAAATAAGAACCTCTTTGGTTATAATTTTTGAAAATTGTTTAATATTTTATAAAATAAGGATAAATAAGAAAAATGGGGCGAAGATCAAGAACAGTTTTCATAAAATGCCATGACGATGTTCCATGATTTTTTAAAAACAGAAACCAAACAAATCATAAATGATCATTAACTAAGTGCAGTTTATAGGAAATAAACCTATAAATGTTGGCAATAATTATTTTCAAGGCTTTAATTCCCCACATCAGCTTCAGGATCTGTACTCAAGGTTGCCCACGATATATGAGGGAAGAAAATTCATAAACTCAAGATCTTGTTCCTTGTGATTAATACTAATCACGACTGCAAATAAAAAATAGATAAAAACAGAAGGAAAAGAAGAACAAATAAATAACTTACTCTTCAAGTAACAAAGATATATATATATATATATATATATATATGTATATCATATGGTTTTAGTAGGTCGTGTCTGGGAAGTCTACTGACCCCCCACCTGTATCAGTAGTACAGTAGTAATCATAAGACATAGGGAAGAACCTCCATCCCATATTGTGCTTCACCACCACCACACCATCCACGGCTGTACTGCCACCACCGCCACCCTGGTAATCCCTGCCATGTACTTGGTGCTGAGCAGCACCATTAACTAGGCCGTCAATGGCCTGGCTCAAAATTGTCCCTGCAGGCCTAACAGGTCCATAAACACCTGGATGGTTCAGATTGTTTACTTGATTCATTCCTGGATGGTTCTGTCCAGTTCCAAACTGGGTCCATGGTCTTGTTTGCAAGTGTTGCTGCATATTGTTCCGCCCAGTTGAAAACTGGCCATGGAGAGGACGACTGGGTCGTGATGTTGTCTGGGACTGATGATGAATATAGACCTGCTGATGACCCATTGCTGTTTGGTTCCCAGGAAAATGACCATGAGGAGCGGCTCGCGAAGCTGTTTGGATTGGAGCTGTAGGCTTAGCAGTGGCACAGCTCAGGTGGGCATCGAATTCACACCTTTCGCATCGGTAGAGCCAGTGGTTGGACCCTGTCTGCCGGCATATATCACAACGGAAGCTTTTGTTCTGGTAAGGAGGTGAGAATGAAAGAGGGCAAGAAGCTTGTGATGAATTGGGATTGGTGGAGAGTAACAGACGGTGGCTTAAGAAGCACATAAGATATGGAGATCGATGTTGCAGCCAGGGCAATGGTAGGAGAAGCCGTTTCCGGGCTTTCCACAGGCATCACAGTTGAATAAGCCTTCTGGGTATGGTGGAGTTGGGAAGAGGGAGAGGGGGTGGGGTGTGTGAAATGAGTGAGTGATTTGTTGGGGCATTCGAGAACATGAGATATGGAGGAAGTAGTTGCAGGGCTTGCAGCTGTAGATCAATCCGCTGGCTTTGAGCTTGCAACCTGAGCATGATGAGGCAAGATTAAGGCTTAGGGTTTGTTGGGGATGATGATGAGACAGCTGTAAGGAATGTGGATGGCTGAAATGGTGGATTACATTTTCTGGTTGCTTCTGATCCATCTCTCTCTCTCTCTCTCTCTCTCTCTCTCTTTCTATGGTTCAAGACTTTTAAGCTCTTGAGAGTTGAGATAATTAATCTTATTAGTGATGCAATGCAATACAAACAAGTTGCTGACTAGAGCAGGCCAAGTCAACAGCCACTAGAGAACAGGGAAGGTAGTGGGGGTGGGGTAATGCTATTATTTTATTTGATGATTGTGAGTTGGTAGAAGATGGCTTTGCCAATGAATTGTGAGATAGGAGGAATGAAGGTCTTAATTAGTAGGCGGCTTCTTGGCTCTCCAAGTCAACTTCCATGGATTCATTCTACTATCCTAGAAATTAAACACAGCAAGCAGCATGGCATGGTTTTCCACATTCACACCCAAAAACAAAGGACCTGTTTCATACCGACTTGAAAACCGTTTTCTGTTTTGAAAAACAATGAAAAGAAGGAAACAGATTGTCTTTTGGACAGTCTTCTTGGAGCTGGTCTTTTTTAACTTCCATCATACGTTTTCCATTACTTTAGCTGGAAACAGATTTTCCATTAAAGAACTAAAGATACTTTGAAAATTACTTTTAATTCGTATCTGAGTAGAAGTATTTTACAGGGGCCATGGAACTAGAGTAGAATTAATCCATAGTATAATTCACACCAGACCAATTTTTTTTATATACAATTCTGAATTCCCAAGCAAAACCTTAAGTTCTAACAAGTTTTTGCTAATCAAATAGACAAAATTCAGCATGAACTTCCTATTTAAAGGGGAAATAAAAACAAGAAACTGTTTCGCAGGAACTATTTTCAATATTACTAGTGTTCTTTCCTCGAAATTTCCTAGTCAAACTTTATTAGAATTCAAGGATCAAATCATGAAAGAAAAAGTAAGATCAAAGAAAAACTAAGATCAACTAATTAGGCTTTGGGTTCGGCTGATGAGAATTTTGTATTGTAATCAAGTGGTCTTAAACCAAGGGATACGTTTCCACTTGTATCCAGAGAGCATATCTGCCCATCTCTGCAGCTTCACAATTGACTTGACTTTATTGCAGGGATACTGCTATGGGGTATGATGATCATGATCCAATGAACCAGAAGATGCATATCCTAGACAACCCTCCCCAATTAAAGAATTGATTTTTGACTTGACTTAGATATTGAGCCCAGACCCTGTCCAGAAATATTAAAAAAAAAAGTGTGACATGTGATAGAGGAGATGTGCTTCCTCTTACAGAAGCTGCATCTTATATGTGAACAATGAATATGAACAGGAATGTGATAGAAACAAGAGAGGATGGAGAGAAAGAAATGAGTTACCAGTATTTCAACCACAGCCATCTCCTGCTTTCCTTGAGACTGGATGAAGACGAGGAAATCACTAGCAAGGCTTGTGACAGACACATAGCTGACCAGACCTTTTATGGCTGCATTGCTTGCAATTACTACCTCCATGAGCGGTGTTTCAACTTACCTTGCTTCCATCCCCAACATACGCATCTGGATCCTTCTCCTGCAATGCTTGTGACTCAGATGCAAACTCCTTCAGCATGAGCTGTGCTGAATGTGAGTTTGATCTTCACCTTCACTTGGACTGTGCCACAGCGGCGGGTGAGAAGCCGGGGATGGAGGAGCCGACCGTCCAAGAGTGACGAGGTAGGTGGTTCAGATGATGTGGCTAATAATCCCTTGAAGCAAGTGGCGGAAGAGATAACGGAGAATCAGGTTCAGATGATGAGGCTGCAGAATCAGATGAACAGGACCAGAATGTTTGCACATGGTATGACTTGGTCTCACCGTTAATTTGATGGGAGCCCGAAAAATGAAGATGGATCAGGGATGATGTTACGTACCGGGATTCATCTAGCTTTAATTCACTTTCTCTACAGTATATCTTGTCAAGGATGAACAGATTCTCATCTGTGGCAAGAAATTAATCAAGCCGATTTGTATGTTTACATGCAATTGGTTTCAAGAAGAGCCAGGCAGAAATTTCTTGGCTTCCGGTGAATGATCAAATTATGATTCAATTTTTTTGTAGATGTTATGCAGAGTCAACAATTTTCTTTTTTACTTCTATTCATTTTGCATTGCATTCTTGTAGTACATGTAAGGTTTTCATTAAGTGGGCTTCATTAATTGGAATTAAAACTGAATTAAGTTTGGTCTAATTAAGTGAGGTTATTGGGCTTCTAATAAATTATAATGGATCAAGTTGTATAATGAGTTCGGCCCTACTGCTATGAGAGGGCCTGCATTTAACTCTATTTGGATGAAAAGCTCGGGTCCCTCCCAAACCCTAAGCGATACATTTCTATCACATACCTGCTTTCTCATACGGTCAGAGAAGTGGATCTAACTTCATGCTCCAGCCTTCAGCTTGGCCGTCAGGGTATGATCTCTGAGATCTCGAGATCGGTTCTTCTTGCGCTTCATCAATTCGCATCAAGAAGATATTCAAATGGATTCCAAATCGTGTACATGAATTTTCGCTTTTCTCCATCAATGTTATGCTTTGTGTTCTAACATGGTAATTCAGGTTGATAGAATCGTACCCTACACGACGAGCCAACCATGAACTAGAATTCAAAACATAAGGAATTGAGAAATTTTTTTGGGTTTTATGAAATCGCATTTCTTCTCATTCAGCTTTTGATTTTTTCGATAAATCCAAAATTAAAATTTTTGCATATTTGAATCTACACGACGAGACGATCAAATCGCAGGTGGCCCGTCGAGGTGGCCGGACGCGCCCTCACGCAAGGCTCCTCGCGCCGCCACGCTGCTAGTGCACGATCTACAGCGCGACACGCCACGATTCATCCAACGGTTCGCCGACGCTTATGATGACGCCATCATGACCCGGGGCCATGACACTTTCCTAGTGATAGAAATTAACTCCACAAGAACCTCCCACCCAAGCTCGCCGATCGACAAGTTACTATGAAGCTGTCGTAAAATCGCTCTCTAATCGTATTTGGAAAACGGGTTATAAAATTTTTCACTTTTCTATCCAAATCACACCTTTAGATTTAACGGGGTAAATCTTCTAAGAAGATAACTACGCACGGTACAAGCCTCCAAAATACAAAATCACCCGGTGATAAAACAACATACACCCCAATATTTTCCAAAATCCAACTACAATAATAAAGGACCTCTGGTCCTCATCAAAATATAAGATAAGAATCAATCCAATATAAGTTTATCGCAACCTGTTTTTCTCAAAACCATGCATGCATATTTTACAAAAGATATTTACGTATACAAAATGTCACATTTTAAGTTTACTAGTTTTAATTTACACCTTATCTTATATAATCACAAATACGCCTAGACTAAGGCGGATCCTGAAAGATCTTTCGCTTCAAAGACTCCGCACCGAAAAATTATTTTAAACAAAACCTGTGGAGCCAAACGGGCTCGTTGAGTACTATAGTTTTAAATGCCGTTTGTTCGTCGCTGAAATTCTCCTAATATGAAAACTGCATTAAATGGTTGTAAACCGTTTATGAGAAAACCTGCTTTTGCTATAAAAACCATTTCGAAAACTGCTCAAAACTATTTCACTGCTGAAATCAAGCTTTCTCGTCACGAAAACTGCTCCAGTGGTGGTTAACATCCGAAAGTGCTATACTCAGAATCAAGTACCAACCACCGTGGCCCATTTCTGAAATACCCTAGAAGTGATGCCTCGAACTCCGGAACTCGCACTGGTAATGAACCCGAACACTACTCCCGGGCTTAAGATGGTCCTATGAACACCTGGGCTGGATCTATATAACATAATGAACTCCTGAACTAAAATGCTCTGCGTGAGGAACCTCTAACCAACACCTCATCGCTATAAAATTAAGTCACGCGCTAACTATATACCTCGACGTGCGAGGGCGACCACTATATAAATATATGCTAGATCTAACCCCAAATTCGTCACCGTGCAATATAGTTAGTCATAATATCCCATAACCTGCCATGCACAATCCGAAATACATCTGACCGGAAACTGAGCTGTGCCATCTAGGGGTTTTGCTAAACCAGGCCAAACTGTTTCTTAAATACTGAAATCAAACTTTTCTGCTGAGTATAACAATTGGGAGGTAATAAAAATGCTTTATAAATCTATATTTTCAAAGCACTTTACAAACTTGTAATTTAAACACTTTCTTTTTAGAAAATGATTTTGAGTACTCACCTTTTCTCCACAATTTCTTTCAAATTCACAAGACTCTAGATTCTCGGGCCGGATGCTCAAATCGCCTACACAATTCATTCACCACGAAATTTCTCGCTTTTAACGTTTTAACCATAAAACATACACGTGGCTTTCAAAATGACTACATCGAACGAACTCGACATTCTAACAAAAACTTTACGTGCTAGTCCCATTCGATATGGACATCGATAATATGATGCGAATCGACCAAAAATGTCCATACCCATTAAATGCCTATAAAACTATCTCGTTTTAGTCAACTTTTGACTTAAGGGCCTTCCATATAATCTAAAATACCCAAACATTTCAAAAATTATGTCCGACTTATCCGACTATACTCCTGAAATTTCAATCAACTGTCCATAAACAATCCCAAAATTTAGCCCCGATCGTCCGAACACAAATCTCCAAAATTCCTAAAAATCTAAACCCGCCTAAAAATTTTGGGACTAAAGCTACGACCTTTAACGTGTCTCTAAGAAAATTTCAAGCCATTACATAACCTTAGCCAAATACCGCCAATTAGGCAATTTTTCTACCTTTAAAGTTCGATAAAAGCAAGATATTGGTACCTATGCGTAGTGCCTCTTCACGTAGTCCACTTTGCCTTCCTCGTCCGACCGAAAGTTTACTCATCCGATTTTTGTGAATCGAAGAGAAGCAAAAGAAGAAAAATAAAAAATCGCCTCTCGGATCTCGCACTCTCTTCCTGGTCTGCTTCTCCCGCCATTTTCCTTTTATTCATTTGATTTTCGTTTTTTTTTTCTAATTATTCTTATTCTTATTATTATTATTATTATTTCATATATTTATATTGTCCCATTCTGTCCATTTCTACCTCGAAAATTTTATTTATCATAATTGAATATTCTTTAAATATTTGTCATTTTCGAGATTTTCTAAAATCCCGCTTTCGTGCTTCACTCTAAATTGTCATTTGAAGAAAATATTCTCGACTGGTCTCTTTAATTTAACGAAACTTTCCTGATTAATGTATTTCATGGTATCTAACTTAATCCAAGATATCCGCTTCGCCATCCGAGCATCTGTGGTAATTTTCTACTTCACAACTATTTTGGTAATTTATTATTATTATTTTATCATTTAAACTTCCATTAATTATACTTTCACCCTCCACTTTCCTTAATTGCAAAAGCCAATTCTTTGAAAACTTTATAAATTACCCTTAAACCACTTTTCAAAATTCTATTATGGCACTAAAATAATTAAGGAAGCCCGCGCACATACACGGTTACATACCGCATAACCCTCCTGACGGCATACAAATCCTCTTCAAGAACATTTCGCCTCAAATGAACAAAACTAACGAAAGAGATACCTTTAATCGAAAACAATCGAGATATTGGCGCGCATTCGAGCTCTCTCGACTCCCATGTAGCCTCCTTAATCCCATGATTCCCATAAAATCTCTTTGATCTAACTGGTGAATGACCTTATTCCGCAAAATCGTCACGACCTACTATCCTGATTGGTCGCCTCCTTATAGGTCAAATTATCCTTAGTTCCATCAATGACCTCTCGAGCACACGGGAGGGATTCGAATGCATTATGAAGACTTGGACATTTCGAACACATTACGAACCTTAGGAGCCACTCGGAGGAAGGTCTAATCTATACGCCACCTGGCCCCACTCGCAATAACTTCATATGGCCCCATGTATTCCTGGCCTCATCTTTCCGCCTTCCAAATTGAGGACACCTTTCCAAGGGGGAAACTGGAGGAAGACCCTATCGCTCCACCTTAAACTGTAGATCTTTACCTGCTTAGTCCGCATAACTTTTCTCGTCACTGCTATCTTGAGTCCGGTTCCTGACAATCCGATCTTATCTAAGGTAATCAGACTGAACTCCGGCCTATCGCTCCTCTCCTACTTCATCCCAACATACGAGTACGACACTCCTACTACACGCTCAAATGGAGCCATGCCTATACCTGGATTGATAACCTTGTTGTAGCTAACTCCATCGCAGATAAATGCGCATCCTACTTCCCTTAAACTCTATCACGCATGCTCTAAGCATATCCTCTAAATACCGATCATTTCTCCTCGACCACCATCGCCTCCGAGGATGGAAAGTCGCATTTTCAGTAACGAGTCCCCATGGCATCCTCGTAAACGACCGTAACCGATGTGAATCGGGTCTCAATCGAGACTATCGATAGAGGAACACCATGTACTCCAACTATCTCTCCACATATAATCGCCAACTCAATTCAACGGGTCATCGTCATAACTGGGAGAAAATGCGCCGATTTCGCTTGTTTATCCACTATCACCCATATGGCATCGTGTTGTTCCCGAAGCCTCCTCGGAAGCCCGGTAACAAAATCCATAGTAATCTTATCCTACTTCCATACTGGAATCGGAAGGGTCAGATCTTTCCGCGGCTTCCGTGCTCGCCTTTACCCGCCGACGTGTTAGGCATCCGGATACTAAATCGCAATTTCCTTTTCACGCCCCTTCCACCAATAATGCTCCTCAAAGCGCGATACATCCGTGCTACCAGGTGCATTACATATGTCGAAGAGTGATTCTTCCATGATTTCCTTTAGTTCACCTATTTCAGTACACACATTCAACTCCTCTAACTATTACGCCATCGTTCTAATCCGAACTCCTGGTTTCCTACCACCTCAATCTCCTCGCCCTCAACTTAATCATCTCGAAACCCGTCGACCTTCCTCGATCCGATCCACTAGAAGAGGACGAACATAAAATGATGCCATCAAAGGTCCCCAGACAAATACCCGCAACCGAACTCTCAAAGATCTCAACTCTATCAACAATGGAGATATACTGCTCATAGATACATATAACCCTCCCGTTTCCTGCTTAAGGCATCGGCCACTACATTGGCCTTCCCTCGATGGTACTCTCTATCGTGCAATCATAATCCTTAATAAACTCCAACCACGGGCGCCTTAAGTTAAGCCTTTCCGAGCAAAGATATATTGCGTGCCTATGATCAAGTGAATATCCGGCTGCCGAAACACCGTGATAGATAATGTCTCCGCATCTTTAGAGCTTAAAACCATCAGCTGCTAGTTCAAATCACTGGCTCGTAGTTCCGTCGTGCTTCTTTTAACCGACGGAAGCATAAGCCATCACTCTACCATCCCGCATCAAAACACACCCCTAACCCTTGTCCGAGGCATCACTATATACCACATAACCCGTCCTTTCCCGACGCAGTGCTAATACCGAGCCGCCGTCAATCTTCCTCGTCTCACCAAACTATGCCGCGGTGACCGACCACCGAATTTCTCGATTCTTTCCAATAGATTGGTCAACGGTAAGGTTATCTTCGAAAAATCCATCAACAAATCTCCTCTGTAATAACCCCGCCAATCCAAGGAAACTGCGAACTTCAGAAACATTTGTGGGCGGCTTCCAGTCCACTATAGCTTCGATCTTCTGAGGATCCACACTAATACCTTCAATAAATGACATTAATTCAAGAAAGCTACTTTGTCCAACCAAATCGGCACTTACTAAACTTAGCGATAACTCACGCCTCTCTCTAAGAATCTCGCACATCAGATGGAGATGCTCGTGATGTTCCTCCGAATCGCCTCGAGCACACTGTGAATGTCATCAATGAATACGATCACAAACTTCTATTCAAATACTGGATCGAATATCCCGCTCATCAACCCCATGAACGCAGTCAGCATTAGTCAATCCGAATGGCATCACTAGGAACTGTAGAGTGACCGATCTCGCCCGAAGGCTCTTTAGAAACATCATTCCTAATCTCAATCGATGGTAGCCCCACTCTTAGGTCAATCTTAGAATATACCCGAGATCCATGCAATTGGTCAAATAGCCTATCTATACGAGAAGCGGATACTGCTCGCGCATTGCCGCCCGATTCAGCCGTCTATATAGTCTATACACAAATCAGAGCTTCCATCTTTCTTCTTTTTACGAAGAGAACTGAGCTCCCCACTACAGGTACTAGGTCGGATTTAAGCCCTTTACTTAGTACCAATTGTGCCTTCACTCTTTCGAACTCTGCGGCGCCACTTCGTATGGAGGAATGGATATCTGGCCACTTCTGAACTAGTTCAATAACGAACTCAATTTCTCTATCCGGGGGTAAACCTGAAATATCATCTGGAAAGACATCTGTGAACTCTCTGACAATGGGGATGTCTTCCAGCCGTGTCCCCTCTTGTCTCCTATCCACTACAAATGCCAAATAACTCTGGCAACCTTTCCGAAGCATTTTCGAGGCGGTCATGGCATTAATGAGACTAGGGGCGATCTCTCCGATTCCCCGAAATATCACGCCTGGTTCCTCTGGTCGAACCAATCTTACTTCCTTCTTATAGCAATCTAAGGTGGCTCTATGCCTGGATAACCAGTCCATACCCAAGATTATATCGAAATCATGGATACCTAACACTATCAAGCCCGCCGAAAATCCTTATTCTGCGATCAATCTACACCGGAACTATCCTTTCTGATGTCATAGTATCCCCATTGGGTACTTAAACCACCATAATGCACTATCTATAGTCGACTCTATCCGGTGCCTCTGCTGAATGGTACCGAAATAAACGAATTCAGTGCTCCCGGGTCCACCAATGCATATGCATCATGATCGTGAACTCCAAATCATACCTTCGCAATCACGTTGTGATGCATCTCGCTCTCCCGCCAGGTGATCAGAATATTCGAGCCCGAGCACGCAGTACCACTGGACCGCTAATCTGGGTATCAGTCAGCTTCCCGCAGACCCCTGGTCACACTCCTACCGTATGTCAGATCGGCCACTACCGAACCACCCTACTGGTACCGACTGGACCATGCCCTGGGTGATAAGCACCCACTCACCTCAGAGGTCCCTACAGCCACTCAACTCAGACAAGCCTCGATAGTGACCTTCCCGCCTCGCAATGGAAACATCCTTGTCATATTCATCTCCGCACTCTCCGAGATGCCTCCTCCGACATGTGCAGGTAATGGAAAGGATGATCCGAAGATCTACCACCTGGCTGCTCAGATCGAACTGGACCGGCTGATGTCGCTCCGTCCCGAGCCTCACCACGTCCACTTCTTTCCTTTCTTCTACTCAGACCGACCGTGCCTCGGGCCGACTAGCTAGCCGGAGCACCTCACTGTCCGGGGTCGCCCGAGTTAGAACCGAACCGCCCTTTCTACCCTTAGTGCAGCATCAACCAGCTCTCCAAAGTTATTTCAGACGCCTGTGCTAGATGAACTTTAATTCTACCGGCTCAAGCCCCATGAATCGCTTACACTTATGTTCTCATTTTCCAGATCATAGGCACAATTTCACGCACTCAAAACCTCGCTTCATATTCTCGTCATCAGCCGTGATCACGCCTAACTAAGAATTCTTCTATTTTTGCATCCTCGATAACTACGCTGCAAAACTGCCTCAGAAATGCCCTGTCTCAACCGGTCCCAACCCGACCCTAGGGTGTCTCCTTACGGCCTCCCACCAGCCCTCTCTTCGTCCCGTCGCCATCAAGAACCCCGAAAAGAGGACTTCGCTCATCCGAACAGCCCATCACCGCATAAATTTCACTAACCCCTCGTCTAGCCATAAGTACGCCTCCGGGTCGCCTGCACCATCATAAGCCGAGCCCCTAATTTTAGAGCGCGCTCGATCATGCCCCTCTCGGCTCTTCCTGAGGCTCCCCGCATCTGACCTGCAAATACTGTGACAATCAGACAACTCCGATCCATCGCCAAGGTACCGCCACCGGGTCCGCGCCGATGGTTCTCACGGGGCCGATTCATCAAGCATTTTCAGATCTGGGGAGGCTCGACATCTCTCTCTCTAAGGGTGCTCCTGGGTATGGTCCTAGATCGACCTCTTACGACTCCGCCCGACATAATGCCGTGAATTTCAAAGTTAAAATATTCGCTGACACTTTTTCAATATTTGATGCACGCAAGGGTTTAGCAAACAACGTAGTTGCAATAGAAAATCATTATAAACAAACAATTCTATAGAACACGTTAAAATCTACAAAAACAGCGAACTATCGCCTAAACTGCTCGATACAAGTTGACGTAACTCTTCCTAGTGATAGAAATTCGCCGCACCCACAAAGAACCTCCCCAACAAGCTCGCCGATCGACAAGCTACTACTTAACAAGCCGTAAAATCGTTTCTAACTCGCATTCGGGAAAACGTTATTAAAATTTTTCACTTTCTATCCAAATCACACCCTTTAGATTTAACGAAAATTCGCAGCATAATCTACGCACGGTGGTCAAGCCCAAAATAAGTAAAATCACCAGATAAAACAACATACACCCCAATATTTTCCAAAATCCAACTACATTAATAAAGGACCTCTGTCCTCATCAAAATATAAGATAAGAACTAATCCAATATAAGTTTACGCAACCCGCTTTTTCTCTCAAACCATGCATGCATATTTACAAAAAGATATTTACGATACAAAATGTCACATTTTAAGTTTACTAGTTTTAATTTACACTTATCTTATATATAATCACACAAATAGTTTGTGACTAAGGATCCCGAAAGATCTTTCGCTTCAAGACTGCGACCAAAAAATTATTTTAAAAAATAGTTCCGAGCCAAATCCGCCCGCGTGAGTACTATAAGTTCTAAATGTCAGTTGGTCACGTTTGTACCCTCCCAATATGAGTAATCGTACACAGAAATGGCTGTAAACTCGCTTATGAGAAACCGAGTTTTTGCTATAAAAACCATTTCAAACCGCTCAAAACTATTTCGTCGTTGAAACTAAGCCGCCGCTGAAACTCGTTCAAAGGGTGGTTAATATCTGAAAGTGCTATATCAGAAATCAAGTACCAACCAATCGCGGGCCCATTTCAAATACCCTTAAGTGATGCTCTAACTTAATCCGCATTCCAGAGGAACCCTAACACTACCCATTTAAGATGGTCCCAAGGAACACGGCGGGATCTATATAACAACATAATGGAACTCCTGAACCAAAATGCCCTGGGTGAGGGAACCCCGAACTAACACCATCGCTTATGTACTAAAAAATAAATACTTAACTATATACCTCAATGTGCAGAGGGCGACTCACTGTATAAATATATGCAAGATCTAATCCTCAATTGCCGACCAGACAATATAGTTAGTCATAATATCCCATAACCTTGCCATGCACAATCCGAATACATCTCGACTTAAACTGAAATTAGCGCTTATCTAGTGGGTTTTGCTAAACTGTGCCAAACCTGTTTTTAACATCAAATCAAACTTTTCGCCAGTATAACAATTGGGAGGTGTACAAAATGTTTTTATAAATCTATATTTTCAAAGCACTTACAAAACTTAATTTAAACACTTTCTTTAGAAAATGATTTTGAAAGATCACCTTTTCTCCACTAATTTCTTTCAAATCTTGTCAAGTAATTTGATTCTCATCTGATGCTCAAATCGCCTACACAATCATTCAAATTGATTTAAATGCCCTCGCCTTTAACGTTTTAACCATAAACATACACAGTACTTTCAAATGACTACATCGAATCCAACTTCGATTCTAACAAAACTTACGCTACAATTCCATTCGATATGGACATCGATAATATGATGAAATTGACCAAATGTCCATACCCATTAAATGTCCTATAAAACTATCCGTTTTGTTAGGCCAACTTTTGACTTAAGGGACTTTCCATATAATCTAAAAATACCCGAAACATTTCTGAAAATTATGTCCGACTTATCTGACTACAATCCTGAAATTTCAATCAAAACTGTCCATAAACAGTCCCAAAATTTAGCCCTGACTGTCCGAACACAGTCCCAAAAATTCCTAAAAATTCCTAAACTCAGTCTAAAAATTTTGGGACTAAAGTTTACGACCTTTAACTGCTTAAGAAAATTTTCAAGCCATTACATAACCTTAGGCTTGGAAATAACACAATTAGGCAATTTTTCTACCTTTAAAATTTGACAAAAGGCTAAGATATCGAGACTCCATACTACTTTTCTCGCAGTCCAATTTTTGCCTCTCGCTCCGACGGTTCTGATCCGATTTTGTGAATCACGAAGAAGCAAAAGAAGAAAAAAAATAAAAATGCCTCTCTCTAGATCTCGCGCACTACTATTGCAGCTAGGTTTCTCACATGAGTGCCTTTATTCATTTTGATTTTCGTTTTTTTTTTTCTAATTATTCTTATTCTTATTATTATTATTATTAGTATTTTCATATATAATTATATTGTCCCATTCGGATCATTTCTACCCAGAAAAAAATTTGTTATCATAATTGAATATTCTTTAAATATTTGTCATTTCGAGATTTTTCTAAAATCCCGGTTTCAGGTTTCACTCTAAACCTATCGCCTAGAAATTCGTAAAATATTCAGTCACCGGAATTTAGCAAACTTTCTGGATTAATAGATTTCGAGGCCAGACTTAACGGCATAGTCAGTTTCGTCATCAGAGATCTAAATTCGAGACTTATTGAACTATTTTAGTAATTATTATTGTATTTTTACTATTTAAACTTCCATTAATTATACTTTCACCCTCTACTTTCATAATTGCAAAGTGCCTGCAATTCTTTGAAAACTTTTTATAAATTCACCTTAAACCAATTTTCAAAATTCTATTATGTAAACTAAAATAATTAAGACTTGATGTCTTGTGCGATTTATACCGTCTGTACTCTCAAGGGTGAGGTGTTACAAGTCGGTGACCGGCCAGGGTCAACTGGATCTACCCGACCCGTTTTGACCGGTCAGTTAGTGAAATATTGGCGTGTGCGATGGCGTGGCCGATGACGTAATTATTGGCGTGGTGATGGCGTGGCGGATCATGGCGTCGCCAGTAGCGTCATCTCGACCTTCCGACGCCGACCGACTAACCCGACCGACCGACCATTATAATGGCGAGCCGGTGCTGACCGGCCGAGCCAGTCCAACGCCGGCGGTCAACATAACCCGGCATTTATTACGCGCGGCGCCACATTCTCCCTGGCGTCGAGCCGCCAGTGGCGTGTGAGGGTATTCTGGACGATTTTGATTTTTGCAGTTAAGTATCGAAATTCTCTACAATATGGTATATAGACTTTGCATGTTTGAAGCTTTACGGATAGCGAAATACGTATAGAACCCTAAGTACACCTAGATGTTAGGGTATTTTCCATGTATAGGTATTTTCTCTATGGTTTTTAGAAATACCATAATTGGCTAACTTGTATATCTTGCATAGGACTATGTAGAGACTAAAATTCTGTTAGCTATTAATGAATGATTGAACAATATAATTGGCATAACATACTATATTGAATGTGATACACATAAAGTTTATATCTTGGTATGAGTGATTTTTAAGGAATTCAATTGGGTTGTGACCGCCAAGTGGCACACTTGATTGGGTTTGAGAAATATCGATCTCATATTAATGGTGGGATGTCTCACTGTTCTACCTACATGATCCATACTCCCAAAGGAGGTGGTCACGTGTTAGTTCATGGAGGGATACATGATGGCATCTCGATGAGGAAATGGTGATCTTAGTGGTTCATACACCCGAAGGTGGTGATTTCACGAAGTTGGGAATATGTTCTCATGGCCCATTTGTCATGTGGAGAGTGTACAAGCTTGCATGTCATATTTTACGCACCAAAGGTGATTATGTGATGATGTATGTAATTCTCTATGAGTATTCACATGATGCTGATTGTATTGTTTGTTTTATTTTGATTCAATTTTTAACGTGACGGTAATTCCATTTCAATTGAGATCCTTAAGTTGAATTTCAGAAAATGGAAGAGTTCCCTGTTGGAATGGAGTACAGGCGGATGTTCATAGGCATTCTGATGGATAAGCAGTGGATATCACAACCTCTAGTACTGAAGTTGAGAAAACGGACTATCCTTGCACAGGAGAGGAGCAATAGGATTTGTGACAATGAAGAAATCCATCTGAGACACTTGAAAGTGGTTTGCTAGTAAACATCTTCAGCAAGAAATGATAAGCGTATAGAGGCTAGAAATCGAGTTTCATCAATCTTTGAGTTGGAACACTTCTTCAAAAGCTCTTGACATGAAGTATAGTGGTACCAGTTTAGAGATTATGTCACGAGGATGGTGGACCCCAAGAGCGAAACTCGAAACTCTTAATGTTACCATTCACGATGCTTGCATTGTGCATCAAGCCACGAACACCCAGCCAACGATTTTGGGATTATAAAGAATGGCTTCTGATTCCAGATGAAACCTGGTCGATCGTGACTTGATAGCAAGGGTGGTGTGAGAGGAAGAGAAACCAGAAGGATAAGAGCATATGGCGCATATCTTTGCGAGAGTCCCCATAAGAGGAAGAATAAAAGTTCGAAAGTCGAACTCATAAGGTGCTCATGAAACCCCTCTTAGGATCCAATCGATAATATGGGTCCAAGAAGACATTCTTGAAAAGGATGGTGATATTTGCTTCTTTTGTAGAAGAAAGGTCACATGAAGAGTATGCAAAATTCAAAGCTTGGATGTCAAGCGTGGAGCTTCAGATGGCAGATTCTTTAATACTTGTTTGTGAATCAACCTATACGGCTTCCATCCAGGTTATTGGTGGCTGATGGTGGAGCAACTAATCATGTTGCATTTACCATACGATTATCGCAGAAGGAAGCAAACAAGGATGAATCAAACTCCTTGTGGGAAATAACGAGAAGGTGAAGTCATGTTAGTGGGAGATGTAATCTTAGTTTTAGATTACGGTTTAAGTTGATGTTGAAAGACACATTTTTATATACCCTTCTTTTTAGAAGAATTTAGTTCAGTATCATGTTTGGATTCATGATTATTCTTTTGAGAATTAAGAGCAATATTATTTCAATATTTCTTAATTCAAATAAGGTTAAAATCTTGTCATATGTCCAGCGGATTATCTGATTAAGTTTATCTCTAGATGACATATCACGTGAGCATATCTGGTGGAATTTGTTTTCTAAGAGACCACTACCTAAGGATGAGTCTTACTATGCGTTATGGCATAACTGACAGCCATATCTCTAAGGATGATAGAAAGGCTAATAAAGGCTATATCACTTTGCTCTTAAAAATGACTTAGAGATATCGCGTGAAACGTTGTAGGGGTAAAATGACGAATAAGAAGAGCTGTGATCCGTAGTTCGGCTTGTTGGAAAGGTCATTCCTGCCCGATATAAGTGGACCTTATGTGGCAACCTTGTGTAGAAATTTTATTTCATCACATTTATTGATGAGCTATTCTCGATATGGTTATTTGTACTTGATTAAAGAAAGTCAGAGTCTCTTGAAAATTCAGATTTTGGTGAAGTCAGCTTGATTGGGAAGAAGTCATAAAGGTTGTTAGATGCGACGAGGGTGGAAGTATTATGGCTGACATGGCGATGCTGGACAGCAAGGGCCGATGGCAAATACTTAGAGGACTGCGGGATAGTGGCCGCAGGTTTACTATACTGGGAGTCCCGAGCAAATCAGGTATAGCCCGGTATGTCCGTACTCTTATGGAAATGGTAAGGAGTATGACCGTAGGACAAATTTACGGTTTTTCTATGGGATTGACTTTGAAAACAGCTTGTACATTTTGGATAATTAATACATCTGAAAATTGTTGTTCAATGACTCCTTTGAGAGTTATGGGTGAAGGCGAAAGCCTAGCTTAAACAAATCATAAGGGTTTGGGGATGTCTGCGGAGTAAGGATTATATAATCGACATTATTAAATTGGACTCGGAACCAGGTGTTATTTTATATCTTACCGAGGAACATTCGAAGGGATAGCGGTTCTATAATAATCGATGAGCCAAGGGTGTGGAATCCACCAGGCAAATTTAAGTTTTTGGAGTTTGATGTGGCCGAAAGAGGTAATTTGCTCCACACTATTAGGAAGATAATGCACGATGGTAATGTGGTATCTATATCTCCTCCAGAAATACAGATAATTGTAAAACTCAGTACACCATTTTGAACACATTGAGACTAGGATCCTGTTGAGGCGGCTCACAATAAAGTTCATCAAGGCTCTCGGGTGCGGGATGTGACTATTACTACTCAGTAAGGAGATCCACTAGGGAGAGGCGATCGGCTACCACTTAGGACTATTTAGTCTATATAGGAGAGCAAGACTACGATATCGGTTACAGCGGCGATCAGTAACTATGAGGAAAATTTGTTTCTTGTCCTCGATCGAAGCTGTAGTTGGATCTGATAAGGAGATGAAATTCAATTTATGAGGCATAACGGGTTTAGAACTTATTAGATACGAGGTCATAAACCCATTGTTTACATAAAATGGGTGTATAAGACTAAAGGACCATAGGAAAGATTGAAGGAAGTTTAAGCAGGGCCCGGTAGCCAAAGGTTTCACTCGGAGAAGGAGTAGACTATGGGGCAGCCTTTTCTCAGGTCTCTTCTAAGATTCTTTAGGGGTGATCTTGGCATTAGTTGCTCATTCGATATGGAGTTACAGGATGGATGTTAAAAGCTGCCTTTCTGATAGAGACGTAATGAAGAAGTCTATATGATGCAACCTGAGGAGTTTTGTGGCAAATGATTCGAAAATTAAACTTGTATGTGGCGAAAAAGTCTATTTATGGTCTAATGACTTCTAGACAATGGTACTTGAGAGTTTCATAGTGTTGTTTGCTTCATATGGTTTTGTTGAGATTAAAGTAGATCGATGTACTCACCAAAGGTCGGTGGGAGGAAATTCATTTTTCTAATACTCTGTGTGGATGATATATCCTGCAACTGCGACGTGACAGTTTCTTTGCATGGGAGCCAAGCGGATGTTGTCAAATAACTTTGATATAGAGGACCTTGGTGAGCGTCTTTGCCTAGGCATTAGAGATTCATAGGGATCGTTCTTGCAGTTCATGGGTTTTTATCTCAAGGGCATATGTTGATCGTGTTTTAGAAGATTCAACATGCAACACAAGCAGGGTATCTGTGCGTAAAGGTGATAAGTTGGAGTCTATCCACAATGTCCTCGTCGGATATAGAAAGCCCAAATGAAGAATGTACCTTGTAGTGCACTTATGTATGCTTTGGTATGCACTAGGCCTTTGATATTGCCTTTATATGAGGACTTCTAGGCGGATATCCAGTCAAACCCGGGACATGATCATTGGAGTTCTTTGCCCAGGTTATGAGGTACTTAAGAGGACAAAAGACTATGTTGATTTACAAGAAACATGTTCGGGACCTCACAATTTAGTTGGGTATTCGATTCGGACTTTATTTGCATTTGTCGGGATGAAAGAAGTCAACAAGCGGATTTATATCTTTAAGTTAGCGGGAGGTGCAGTATATCGCTGAAAGAAGAGTGAAAGCGAGAGTGGTGCATCCCTACACCATGCGGAGTTTGTAGCATGCTACAATGACTTCTCATGATTTGGCTCGAAACCTTATTAAGGAGTTAGCCGTGTTTGATTTTGTGGATGACCCCTTACAGACTGTATTGGCAACGATAACTCTGCAGTGTTGTTTATTAACAACAATAGAGGTCTCGAGAATTCTATAATATGGAATCAAATGCGACCATAAAGGAAAAGAAGTTCAAAGCGGTGACGTTGCGGTGGAGCACATATCAGCGGATGATATGATTGCGAGATCCGCTAACTAAAAGGCCTTAAGCCCTTGTGTGTATTTGAGCGACATGTCATTAACATGGGCAGGGTATCATGGGATCTTGTGAATTAGTGGGAGCTATTAAGTTTTTAAGTTAATAAAGGATGAATTGATTTCATTACATTTTGCTTAATAATTGAATTTGTATCCAACTCTTTTGCATTCAATAAGGTATTTGTGAATGTAGGTTTATCGAGTTAATTACATATAATTGTTAGAAAATATCAAGGCATTGTGTAAAACCTTGAATAAAAGGCTATAGAACATTCTTGGCATTAGCCTCAATAGCATATTTGTTACACATTAAGTAAAGTTACTTATCAAGGTAACATATCTGAGGTTCGTTGGAACCATAATGGATATTCTCTGGTGGCCTTGGCTAGGTTTGTGACACTTAAGGAGAGAAGAATTTGGACTAACAAAATGGATAACACATGAGTATCACTCATTATGAGGTATTATCCATTTAAACACGCTCAATATTGAATCAGTATCGGTAAAGTTGAAAGCACTACGTGACCATGGAAGGGGTTGCATGAATTTTATCTGATGCAATATGATTGATCGAGACTTTATGGGACTCAGATTCAGTAATAAGAATAAATCTAGGCAAATATAAAGGTGTGTGTGGTTTGTTTGATTAATGTCGTAGAGTATGGGAGAATGTAAGGTTTTCATTAAGTGGGCTTCATTGGTGAATTAAAAAGCGAATTGGATTCAATTAAATTAAGTGAGTTATTGGGCTTCTTAATATTAGAATTATAGGCGCTGGTGTGAGCGAGTTCGACCCGGCCCGTTATGAAGGAGCCCGTGGTGAACTCTATTTAAGGAAGCTGAAGTCCCTCCCAAACCTAGGATACATTTCTATCACATACGGTTTTCTCTCATACGGTTTTAAAGGAAAGTGATCGAGCAATCTCATAAGCCAGGTTTCAAAGTCGTTTGGGAGAAGATCTTGAGATCTTGAGATCGGTTCTCTTTGCAGTTCTTCATCAATTCCGCATCAAGAAGATATTCAAATGGATTCCAAATCAGGTACATGAATTTTCAGTTTTTCTTCATCAATGTTATGCTTTGTGTTCTAACATGGTAATCTAGGTTGATAGAATCGTACCCTACAGTACAATGTTCAAGGATTCGAAGCTGGAATCTACTGTACACCCATCCCACCCTTTTATAAATGGAGCATGCAGAGTCGACCATTTGGTAATATTTATTGATCCACTAGTCGAAAAGGTAGACAATGCCAAGAAAACTGCAACTTGATTTCAATGTGCCACTGGCATTGTTCCTACATGGAAAATGAGGCACAGAATGATTCTGGAAATGTCTAACCAGATTTCTGTATAAAATGCAGGTCCAAATCTGAGCTTCTGCGGAGAAGCGTATATATATATATATATATGCTCATCCATGTATGAAATAATTCATCATAAGAAAGAAATTACCAGAGAAATGGAAGTGAAGCATTTCAGCCACAGGCACCTTGTGTCATGCGAAGTGAAAGGAAGATGGGTTCATCTTCTCTGGTTGTGAGTTGGGCCTTTCAGGCTCAGCCTACAAGTGCACCTTCTCCTACTGTGACTTCCTCCTCCATGACTCATGCTTCAAATTAGCTCCATTGATTCAGCACAAGTCCCACCCTCACCATCCTCTCACTCTTCTCCCCACCCCACCTTATGATGGCTTTGGCTTCACTTGTGAGGCCTGTCTATATTTCGGCCATGCTTTTGTTTACCACTGTGCTGCTTGCCAATTCGACCTTCATGTTGGATGCGCTTCATTGTCTGAAACTGTGAAACGTGATGATCATGAACACCCACTTGTGCTTTCATTCTCTGCTTACATTGGGGAAGACAAGATCTTCATCTGTGATGTGTGTGCCTGGAGATTGAGAGCTGTTGGGTCTACACTGTCAGGGTTGTGATTATGGCACCCACTTAGACTGCATAACCATTGAAGCAAACCCAGAGGAAAAAGAAGAAGAAGAACAAGAAGCAGAAAGAGATGAAGAACAACAAGAAGCAGAAGAAGGAACAGAATATTCAGTTGCTGAAGTTGAAAGTCGATTAAAACTGCTTCAGCTTCAAATGCAATTAGCTCAACAACATGCACAAAGTATAATTGATGCAGGAAGAATGCTGTCCAGGCTAGCAGGCTACCTTATAGCTGATCTTAAGTTTCATTTGATTGTGGGTGTTTGAGTGATTTGTGATTTTCTTTATGTTGTATTCAGTATGAAAAATAACATGTTGTGATTGTAATTTGGTTGTATTCCTCTATATATGATCTAATATGCGTGTCCTAAACAGTCGAGAGATAAAATGCATTTGTGTTTCAATTTTCCTAAGATTTTATTGCATTTAAGTTCTTTTGAGGGTATATGGGCCAATAGACATATTTTACCTTGAAGCTAGTAATAAGATACTGTTAAAAAGGGTGATTCAAAGTTCAGAAACTTGATCTAAAGCAGAGGAAAAAATACCACAAATGGCAAGAATATTTCCTATATATGATTCTTATCAATAAAGAGAGCTAACACAGTATCTTCAAAGCAAATCATCATAAATGGCATTCAACTTTCATGTAAAAGACTATTTATTTATATGACTAACCCCACAATCCAACTAAACACATGAGAACGTGATAACTTTAATTTATAGAGACTACTTATGATATCAATACACATAAAAGACCATTTTATGGCGTAATGTTAAAAATAAAATGGAATCCTACTTACCACATGACAGTGAATTTAGTATTTTAACTCAAGTGACATGTTTACACAAGAGTAGGCTTTAGACGCTTTATAAATGATAACAAGAAGTCTACTCTACTGAAGAGGGTATTGGAGAACTACACGCAGACACACAACTTGGTCGGTCAACTGGCCGAAAATAAGGAAAAAGATGAACAATTAATCTAGGTACTTCCCATGAGTTCATTGTGTATATTTTATTTCTATGTTTTCGGTCATTGGTGAAAAAAATTATTAGTTCTGATTCATTAGATTTTTAACCCGTAGTCGAACCATGGTCGAAATGATGACATAATAAATATATATTTTATATTATTAAAAAATATATATATATATATATATATATATATATATATATATATATATATATATATATATATATATATATATATATATATATATATATAATTTTATAAAGTGAAACCTAAGTTTTAATATTTTAATGTTAACTGATCTAACATATATATTTATTTGTAATTCTATGAACTAGTACATGGCTCAGAGGTAATCTTGTTCAATCATTTAGTCAAGAACAACAGTTCGACTCCTGTTGGTGTCTATTTTTGTTTATTTGTTCTCTCTACACTTCACAAGTGTTTTCCCTTATATTTTACAGTCCCACATTATAAGTTTACAAGAAAACAAAGGTTTATATAATAAGAATGTACAATAATCGAATAGCAAATTATGACCCAACTATAATCAGAATGCACCAAATTACGGCCCAATTAATAAGAGTTAGGAGAATGTGAGTATTTGCTTATTTGGAAGGCTAGGATTTGTTTGGGGGCTCTTTGGCAAAGGGGTGGGCCATGTGAACCAATTAATAAAAAAAGGAGAGATTGTGAACCGTTCGGTTTTGTTTATCGGTGATTGAGATCCGATTCGATTGGTAGCCGGTTTTAGATAGAGAATTGGACCGAAAACCTTGTTGATCGACGGTCCGACCAATTGGATCGGTATGGTCCGATTTTCAAAGAACTATTTTCTTGTCTAGAGATAAAAGACAATGAGGCATGCCTTATTGAAAACCGAACACACACACTTTCTCTGGAAGAGATGATACATTACAAGATCACCTAAAGAGAGAAGAGGAAGATGGCAAAACGATTTCAGCTGCCACCACCACCATCACCCCTTACTTCAACAAGTGATCCAACACAAATCCTACCCTACTTTCTAACCTATCACTTTATATGAGGTGGATCACTTAACTAATATGCTTGTCGACATAGGCCATGATTTTTTGCCTACCATTGCTTCTCTTGCTACTATGATCTTCATGTTGGATATGCTTTCCATTTCAATAAAGAGTTTGAGGCCATGCTATGTCATACATTTTACATAAAGGCCCATATGTAATATATTTACATGAATCGTGGGAGATATGAATTCTCCCTTCTTGGGGAATGATAAATACATTTAACCTTGTCTCTCTCCTGGCCTGGCTAATCACTCCGTATTACTTTATAAAAATCACATCTGTTCAGAGCATAGACCAAAGACAGTCACACAAAACAGTTGCCATCATACAAATCCTATACAATGAAGGAAGAACAAAGAAGGAGCAGCACTAATTCCAACTTCCAACTGTGAGCTAGCTGATAACTAAAGTCTACCTCTGCTACTACTGTAAATGAAATCCTTTTCCTTCTCAAAGTTGCGGTGGCAGACATAGAATAAGCTTCCTTTTAATTTTAACTCTTTCTATGGAGGATGCTTGGGGTATGGTTTGTCCTACTAACACGTACGATTTACCAGTGCCCTCTCTTCTTTGTCTTGATTTTCTGGCCAATACCAGCAATGAGCCAAATGTTTTAAATATTCATTGGCGTGGTAGTCAAACACAGGATTCTTTTCTCCAAAACGTCATTAGTAACATTCCATGAGAACGGGAGTTTCAACATTACATATGCTCTTTATTACCTACCAGAAGACCAATTTGAAGCTTTCTATGAACAAAGCTATGTATTCCTAATTAAGTAACGTGACACTTTTTTCATAATTCATCCTATAGTCCTCCATATTTACTTTTCCACATGAAAAAATCCTATCTCAATGTTGTATTGAGATACAAGGTATTCAAAGAAAACTCAGTTAACCTATAACCACAAAACCAAAATTTTAGAATAAACCAGAAACAAATGAGTATATATTTCCTTCTTTCGTTAACAAAAGCATTTTACATGTAAAGCAATGGACCGGACGGGATGGTCGGACCATCGACTGGCCGATTTTCAGGTCCGGTTCAAGCATCCAAACCGGATAGGCTGCTAAACCACTTTTAAACCGCCAGTTCAACCGGCAAACTGGGCGGTTTCAGAAGAACCGAACGGTTCACATTACTTCATAAAATATGGCAACTTTGACTAAGATTTATTGCCTATTCTGCCAATAAAAAATCATCCGCGACAAGCTTGTGGATGGCTTTGGTGGAATAACAAATTTAAGGTCTTCTAATGCTTACTAATGTTTCGATGTGGGACTCTGTGTGATAAGAGAGTAAAAAATTGAAAAAATTATTTGAGAAATGAGGGTTCGAACTCAGATTAAAAATCTCAATCTACCAACAGGGCTATCACCCCAATTTGTTTAAATGAATGTAAACTATAATATAAATATAAAAAGAAAAAAAAAAATATATATATATATCTGATGTTGGATCGAAACTCGAGAGGGGCGAGTCGCTAATAAATTAATTTTTTTCTGAAATATATCAATATATAGAAATATAAAATATGAACAATTATATTAATAAAAGTTTTAAAAAGCTTGAAGGCGTAGAAAAAAGTACAATCGAGCTACGCTATGTTTTGTGCTGAGATAATTGATTTCTCTGACTATCCATATTTTGAAAGCGATTCAAAATGGTTCGTTTGTCAATAGAATCAAATATCTCATTTCTATGCCAGCACAATAAAGCGTCTTTTAACCATTCACCTCATTCTATTTACGCAAATCGGTTTTCACCGAGTTTTCATAGCGAGAAATCCTGCTTTGTGGATATTTGTCATGACGAGGTAGAAGTAATGTCGATCATTAAGCGATAAAACCATCGGGAAAAACTACATATTTAAGTAGTTTCTTTTCGTCTTGCTTTGCTAGACTTCCAAGTCTTCCACATTAAGAAGCAGGCCATTTATTCTCCTTATCACTAAGAAAAGATTGAAGTTACGAGGAAAGAAATATCTTCGTCTTGTGAAGTCTATGGATAAAAGTCGGCAAGATCTTGTGAAGCTTATCCGTATCGAAAATTAGAATTCATTCTTTGGATCAAGACATACAATGCAATCAAGTAAATACATCTTTGCTTGAGGAGAAAGCGATGATTCATCTTTTGTATAATTGGTCCAATAAGCACAACAAAATATTAATAGTAATTAAAATTAAATATTAGGACTAACTTTATTTAAAAAGAAATAAATAAAGTCATAGTTTTTTGGGTATACCTCACAAAATATTTCCACTCGGTAATGATGATAATTTATGACCGTTTGTCCATCCCTCTTCATTTGAACTAGTCTTGGTACTATGTCTTCCATATTAACAATTGAAATTTTATTAGCTTGACAAAATGAAAGTGAATCAATGCAGTAGGGAGGGCGAGTGTCTGTTTATTTTATTTTTTCAATTAGGATTAAAAACGATATCGGTTTTGGTCTTAGATAAAAAAAAAAAAAAAAAATCTTTCAGTGATAGAAACGGCTATATATATATATATATATATATATATATATATATATATATATATATATATATATATATATATATATATCTGATTTCAGAAATCTATAAATATAGACATAAATTATAAATAAATTACCAATATTTTATCATTTCATTCAATTTTAATATTTAAATATTATGTAATCTATTTTCATAAAATTTAAAATATTGAATCAATTATATAAAATGAATAAATAATATTATAAATATTAAATTATATACTTTTAAAAATTTAAAAATATAAAATATATATTCATGAACCTCAGCGTATGACTAAAGACTAGTCTTTGAAGTCATTCTTATCTTTACCCACATCTCAACAGGCCAATACCTATAGTAGGAAAGAAATTGGTACAAAGAGGATCACTTGAGAGAAAAATTCAAATAAGATTTCATTGTTACTAATAATCGCGTAATTAACTGATGGGCATCAATTAAAATAATCAAAATCCCATATCTTAGACGTTGAGTGCTAATCATTATATGAGGGAAGAAATTCATAAACGCAAGACGCATCATTGTGCATGTTATTTAAAGACTCAGAAAGACACATAATTGTAGGACGATATATGTTCTTACAACTGGGAACTCGTGTAGGGCATTAGTACTCATTTCCATCCTGACTATACTTTTCGTGGCTGTACATCTTGTTGTTTCTTGTAATTAATAGATACTAATCATGAAACTAATTACAGATAAAATTAATAAACCAAAAAAATAGCAAAGAGAAGAAGAAATAAGAGTTGTTGATGAAGTAACTAATTAGAATAGGGCATTGGTAGTAGTCGGTGTCTTAAGTCTGTATTAGGCCGTCATCTATTTCCGAGTGTCGTCGTAATCATTAGACAAGAAGGAAGAACCTCCATCTCATGTGCTTTCACCATGATCACCATAACCATGACCATGACCACTATGATCACCATAACGATGACCATGACCATGACCATGGCCATGACCACACCCACCATGACCACCATCGGGCAGTAATCCCTGCACCAAGCTCACGCCGAACTGATGAGAAGCACTATTAAGTACACTGTCAAATAGCTGGTACAACAGATTTCCCTGCCCAATGAATGTGGTTGCAGGCCTAACAGGTCTAACAGGCCTAACAGCTGAACCCAAAGTCTTACGCTTTGTTTTGTTTGGTTTTGTTGCTTAGTTTAATTTCTCATATTGAAGTAGACTCAACGTATGGCAAACTCTAGCGTGCATAGTTGATCTTACCTTTTCTAACACATGAGTTTGACTAGGAAAATTCCAGAAAGAATACTGGTAATTTCGAAAATAGTTTGTAATTAAGAAACATGCATTTTCTTTTAAAATAGGAAATCCTTGCTGAATTTTGTTTAATTGATTATAGGAAAAGCTTGTTAGAAATTAAGGTTTTGTTTGGACCTCCAAACTAATTATAAAACGGTTTATCAATAATTTAATGACATCTATAATGACTCATTGATCTCTGGTATAAACTAATACTATGTATTCTACTGTAGTTAATTCCATGCATGGCCCCTGTGAAATAACCTTCTAGCTACTCTATACACGAATTAAAAGTAAGTATGGAAGTATCGATCTTTTGATTCCTTTTCAAGAGAAAATAATTAATCAAAAAATCTGTTTCTAGCTAAAATAATGGCAAAACGTATGTTGGAAGTTCAAAAAAACTGGGTAGGGTAGAAGAAGACTGTCGGAAAGAGGCAATCATGACTTAGAGAACCAATGGAACTTAAATCCGATCGAGTTTTGCACCCATCTTACAATTAATTCATTGACAAAGTCGGTACCAAACAAAATGTAATTACCCGACCCACCACTACTTTCCTTCCGTATTGAAGTAGACACAATGGCAAACTCTAGTGTGAAAGGCCTAGGCCCGTTGATCTTACTTTTTCTTTCATGATTTGGTCCTTAGAATTCTAACTCATGAACTTTACTAGGAAAATTCCATAAAGGATACGAAAATATTTCGTAATTAGGAAACATGCGTTTTCTTTTAAAATAGGAAATCCTCGCTGAATTTTGTTTAATTGATTATAGGAAAAGCTTGTTAGAAATTAAGGTTTTGCTCGGAACTCCGAACTAATTATAAAACAATTTTAATTATTGGTTTATCAATAATTTAATGAAAGCTGTAATGACTCGTTTATTTCTGATGTAAATTAATACTAATTAAGGTTTTCCTCCTTTTTCCTTTCTATTTTTGAGGTCCAAACGGATTCTAAGAGAGGCAAGTCTTGACCAACCAAGAAATTCATTCCGATGATGTTTTCCACCCATCTTACAATTAATTGACTGACAAAGTCGGGTACCAAACAAAATGTCATTGCAGCCCAACTAGTTTTCTTCGTATTTCTCTATATAAATTAGATTAATTGATTGATTGTTCGAAGAGAAATTGAGAGAGATCTAGTTGGGGAGAGAGGAAAAGAAAAAATGAATGGTGATGAGCAAATGATGAGTCACCCATTTCACAAAGCCCATGCGCTGTCTCTGTATTCAAATCCTGGAAACCAATTATTCAGGTGTGATGCCTGTGGAAGACCGGAAACAGGCACTCTACCGTGCGAAGTCAGTGCAGCATTAATCTCCATGTGTTATGTGCTTCAAAGCCATTGTTTATAACACAAATCCCACCCCTCACAAGAAGCTTGCCTTTCATTTCTCACCTCACTTACCGAGCAGCTTCTGTTTGAAATATGCCAGCAGATAGGTCAAACAATGAAACTCACCGATGCGGATTCTGTCAATTCAATGCCCACTTGAGATGTACTGTCGACCCCTCCACCTCAATCAACAGCTTCACGATCCTCCTCAGATTAACCAATCAGCATCAATATCTGGTGGGACTGAGACAACAGCAATCCCCCAACCTACACTCCATTCTGCAGCTGCTCAAAGCTTTGGCACCTATCTAAGCAGACCACAACAACAACCCTCTACTACTCTCCATGCTCAGTTTCCAACTGGCCAGAACCAGAACCAGAACCAATCCCCCAACCTACACTATATTCAGCAGCTGCTGCAGCAGCTGTCCCTATCCCAAACAAGACCTCAACAACAACCCACTACTACTCTCCATGCTCAGTTTCCAACTGGCCAGAACCAGAACCCTGCAGGGGTTGTTTATGTACCTGTTAGGCCTGCAACCACATTAATTGGGGAGGGAAATCTGTTGCACCAGCTATTTGACAGTGTACTTAATAGTGCTTCTCATCAGTTCGGCGTGAGCTTGGTGCAGGGATTACTGCCCGGTGGTGGTCATGGTCATGGTCATGGTCATCGTTATGGTGATCATAGTGGTCATGGTCATGGTTATAGTGATCATGGTGAAAGCACATGGGATGGAGGTTCTTCCTTCTTGTCTAATGATTACGACGACACTGGAATAGATGACGGCTCAATAGACTTCCCAGACACCGACTACTACTAATGCCCCCATCTTAATTAGTTACTTCATCAACAACTTATTTCTTCTTCTTTGCTATTTTTTTTGGGTTTAATAATTTCTATGATCTGCACTAGCTCTCACGATTAGTACCTATTAATTACAAGAAACAACAAGATGTACTTTTAGCCATGAAGGCATAGCTCAAGGATGGAATGAGTACTACACGTCTCTACACGAGTTCCCAGTTGTAAGAACATATATAGTCCTACAATTATGTGTCTTTCTGAGTCTTTATACTACTACGTACAATGATGTGTCTTGCGTTTATGAATTTCCTCCCTCATATAATGATTAGCACTCAACGTCTAAGATATGGGATTTTGATTATTTTAATTGATGTCCATCAGTTAATTACGCGATTATTAGTAACAATGAAATCTTATTTGAATTTCTTCTCTCTCAAGTGATCCTCTTTGCATCAATTTCTTTCCCGCTAATATTGGCCTGTTGAGATGTGGGTAAAGATAAGAATGACTTGGGAAGACTAGTATTGGGGTCACACGCTGAGGTTCATGAATATATATTTTATATTTTTAAAATTTTAAATATATATAATTTAATATTTATAATATTATTTATTCATTTTATATAATTGACTCAATATTTTAAATTTTATGAAACATAGATTACATAATATTTAAATATTAAAATTGAATGAAAATGATAAAATATTATAATTTATTTATAATTTATGTTCATATTTATAGATTTCGAAATCAGATATATATATATATATATATATATATATATATATATATATATATATATATATATATATATATATTTCTTTTTATATGTATATTATAGTTTACATTCATTTAAACAAATTGGGGTGATACCCTATTGGTGATTGAGATTTTAGACACGAGTTCGAACCCTCAGCTTCTCAAATAATTTTTTCAATTTTTTACTCTCATATCACTCAGAGCCCCACATCGAAACATTAGTAAGCATTAGAAGACCTTAAATTTGTTATTCCACCAAAGCCATCCACAAGCTTGTCGTGGATGATTTTTAATGGCAGACTAAACTATCAAATCTTAGTCAAAGTTGCCATATTTATGTGAAGTAATGAACCGTTCAGTTCCTTCTGAAACCACCCTTAGTTTGCCGGTTGAACCTGGCGGTTTAAAGTGGTTTAACAGCCTATCCAGGTTGATGCTTGAACCGGACTAAAAAATCGGCGGTCGATGGTCCGACCATCCCGTCAGTCCATTACTTTGCATGTAAATGCTTTTTGTTAACGAAAGAAGGGAAATATATACTCATTTGTTTCTGGTTTATTCTAAAATTTTAGTTTGTAGTTATAGGTTCACTTTGAGTTTTCTTTGAATACCTTGTATCTCAATGCAACATTGAGATAGGATCTTTTCTGCGTGAAAAAGTAAACATGAGAGAGATGTGGGATGAATATATGAAAAAGTGTCACGTTACTTACGAATATATATAGCTTTGTTCATAGAAATCTTCAAATTGGTCTCCTGGTAGGTAATAAAGAGCATATGTAATGTTGAAACTTGAAACTCCCGTTCTCATGGAATGTTACATGATTGCTTCAAGAAAACATTACAAAGTAGTAGGAAAAGAATCCTCGTGTTTGACTGCCTATCGATAATGAATATTTAAAAACATTTGGTTCATTGCTGGTATATATTAGAAAATCAAGACAAAGAAGAGAGGGCATTGCAACTGTACGTGTTAGTAGGACAAAACCATATCCCAAGCATCCTCCATAGTAGAGCTACAAATTAAAAAGGAAGCTTTTGCCTCTATGTCTGCCACCGCAATCTCTTGAGTAGAAGGAAAAGATTTCATTTACAGTAGTAGTGAGAGAGACCTTTTGGGTTATCAGCTAGCTCACAGTTGGAAGTTGGAATTAGTGCTGCTGCTTCTTTGTTCTTCCTTCATTGTTTGGGCTTTGTATCATGGCAACTGTTTTGTGTGACTGTCTTTGGTCTATGCTCTGAACAGATGTGATTTTTATAAAGTAATACGGAGTGATTAGTCAAGCCAGGAGAGAGACAAGGCTAAATGTATTTATCATTCCCCAAGAAGGGAGAATTCATATCTCCCACGATTCATGTAAATATATCACATATGGGCCTTTATGTAAAATGTATGACATAGCATGGCCTCAAACTCTTTATTGAAATGGAAAGCATATCCAACATGAAGATCATAGTAGCAAGAGGAGCAATGGTAGGCAAAAAATCATGGCCTCCATGTCGACAAGCATAATAGTTAAGTGAGTCCACCCCCATGGCAAGTGGTAGGTTGGAAAGTAGGGTAGGATTTGTGTTGGATCACTTGTTGAAGTAAGGGGTGATTGTCAAGCCTCGATTCGGCTCTGACTTGATTGACGGATCGAACCGGTTTACGGGACCAGCGAGAACATATCTTGGGACTCTTCTGCTTAATTAGACATTGGTATATCAGTCTTATAATATATCAACATCATTATACAAAGTCCATCTAAAACTCTGCCCGTAGTGGGTGTTTCTGAGTGTCACATATATCTGATGCGAGTCCCATTGCATATTCAAAGCCCATGCATTTTACGATTACGATCGAGTCACCGGAACCTACAATTGATGAACCCTACTCGTGTGTTGGCCACACTGAAGAATGCGGAAGTTCTGGATGTCTTCTCACCCCATGCCTACGGATTAAAGCAGTGCTAAAGCTTCTGCTTAGTGAAATATATATAATATGCATGTACACAGTTATAATAAGCATATAAAAATAGCGGATGTCGAGAAATTACATGCATTCATCTCATGGTTATACAATTATATGCTTATTCTTATATAAAAGTCAGTGAAGTCTTACCTTATATTTACTGAGAAATATACCACTGATCGTTTTCGATATGTGACATAGGGTATTTTGTAAAAGCTAATTTGAATGTTTCGTGAGTTAAATGCGAAACATGGAAGCAGAAGACTGGAAAGTTACAAAACTTAAGGACAGATTTTTGTAATTGGTCCAATAAGGAGCTTAAAAGTCCTAATGTAAAAAGACTAGAGTGAAATACCATAAAAGAGTGAACTATAAATGGCCAGAGGTGAAGGACTATTTGGCAAATAAGAAAGTTAACCCAAAAATGGGTTTGACACAAAGGCGAACATGGCGCCCTATCAAATCCACATGGGATTTAAAGACCAATTTGGTCTCAAATTGGGAAGAACCGTAGAAGAAAGAAAGGGGGGAGAGAAGAGAAAGGGGAAAAAGAGAGAGGAAGGAGGATTCGCATAGATCAAGCAAAAAGGTATGGGCGAATTTATGTATGAATTTCATGCTTTGATGAGTTATAATCTTGCCCAAATCTAGGGTTTTTACTTTAGGATTCAATGCCTTCAAATTTATGTCAAGTAGGTGGAGTAGAACCCACATGGCACAAGATAGATTTGTGAATCCTTCCTTTGTCAGATGGATTCATGGTTTAATTATGAGTAGTTGAGTTGGGTTTGGAACAAACCTAACTAATCATCATAATTGGTTTGTGTATGGGTCTTAGCCCATATTAAGTGTTGGAAGGAATCTTGATATGTTTTTTGGAAGAAAAGATGTATAATTGAAAGAGATGAATTGAATAGAAAAGAGATTCAAAGTGAATTTGAAATGGTTTTTGATGTGTTTGAGTGTAGGGTTGATTGGATATCAAAACATGGAAGAAATGGGTGAAAAATACACATTAAGGCAATTTAGGTCAGAAGTATCACCGGATACAATTTGAGCTTGTACCGGTACAATTCCCGGTCCCAGTCATTTTGACAACTTGTACTGTCACATGTTAGGCGATATGTAGAATACGGCTTCTATTCTGGTTCACCAATTTCGACCGGTTTCGTATTTTGGCCCATAACTTGCTCATTTCTTATCCGATTTGAGTGATTCAAGAGTGGCTCACGTAAAATAGACTTCAAAGGAGAACAAACTTAAGAATGAATCGCTAAATTCTGATCTGATGGCTAAAAATTCACTCAAAAGTGGGGACCGTACAAGCGAGTGGTTCTAGCTTTGAACATAGAAGAAATCAGGGATATTTGGACGTAACTTGAGTTCAGTGCTCAAATTAGGTGATTAGGTTGGAATAGAACCATACTTGTAATAAATTAAAAGGGCTGATCCAAGTGTCAAATATCGAGACAAGGCACTGGAAAGTGTATTACAAAAATTGTTCTCGGTAAAATCGTGCGGCTTGTTGGCATGAAAATCTGCTCGCTTGAAGTTGGATGATCCGATTGAAATGATTCCAATTCTAAAGTAAGATGATTCATAGAGGAACAGAATATATGAAAGATTATGATCATATGACTACCTTGGACCAAGAATGAATGGTGGGCTGATCACGATTAGTGCTCAGGCACTCTGATTATGCCTCGGTACTCGATTAAGTACCTCGTTACTCACGATTAGTGCTATGCCTCTGTCACGATTAATTAACTGCGACACTCTGTTCGATGCCCGGTACTCTGGTGGCGGTGCTATGACCCCAATGCGCGCCCGTACCTTCGGGTACTTATTATACTGCGTCCTACTCATTTCTTATAATTAGTCTAGGTAGTCGGGCAGGACATATGATAAAGACAACTGAATAAAAAATAGAGTAAGATCTGAAGCGTGTCCACGATACGTCACCTTAGCCCTCTGGTACTCTTTGTATGCGAAAAGTCTGTAGTACCTACGGGTATACGTCTTTGAAAAGGATTGCATGTGCCCTCACGGGTACTCCACACATGCTTGAATAAGTTCCGTGAGTACCTCAGTTTCCTATATCGATAAGTCACGTATCACGAATAAGTTACCGCCCAGTACCCTCACGGTACTCAGGTCTCTGATTAAGCTCGTGGTACCCTCACGGTACTCTTTGTATACGAAAATGTTACGCTAGTGCCTGCGGGTGCTCACGTATTTGAGTGGATTGCATTGCGTCTCTGAGTTTAGTTACGTAATTTACCTATGGGTCACTCACATTCTCTGATTAACTCCTGACTGATTAAGTCTGTGGTACCTACGGGTACTCACGTCACGATAAGTTCGAGTAGTACCTCTGGGTACTCCTGTGTTGACTAAGTGCAGTAGTACTACGAGTGCTCACAATATCTGAATAAGTTAAATCACGTAATACGAATAAGTCTGTAGTACTAAAGTGCTCTTATATTTGAATAAGTTAATTTTGATTATCTGTCTTTGATTAAGATCATAATTTTCTGATTACTCACGTATCCCCGAATAAGTCTTCACAATAGTACGAGTACTTAAGTATCGACAACACTGTCTAAGTTTGTAGGCACACAGGTACTCTCGTATCCGTCTGATAAGTATAAAATCCGATTAGTGCCAAATGTGAGGGACCTTGTATAATGAGTCTGTGTGATACCTCTGGGCACTTTTGCACGAATAAGCTCAGTATAAGATCCAGTGAACCAAGTGCATGTTAAAGTAATACCGATTATAAGATCAAAAAGTAAGACAGAGTACATATTCATTAATACCAAAATAAGATCAAGTAAGATTAAAGAATAAACTCTGCAAATACCGATTGCAATTAAAGTAATCTACTGTGATACCTACGGGTATCTCAATTAAAAATATATAAACTCATTGTTTAAGAATGATCATAACTCTACGGGAGTCTGGGAATGAACATCGTGCATTTATAAGTGTAAGTTAGCATAGAAGCCAACTCTGTAACTCTACGGGGAGATCACAATAAGTATAAATCCATTAGTACCTATAGGTACTCTGTGTCGATAAAACAAATATAAGTCCGATGAGTACCTAAGGGTACTCTCATTATCGGTAAAAAATAAGTATATGTATATGTTATGATGCATGCTTGGGCTATGGATAATGTCCATACGACATGTACGTATAAAGTGCGATTTGTTGAGCTTATAGTCACCTACAGTGCATAGAATAAGTGTAAACTCAGTGGTATAAGTATAAGTACTTTAATGGGTATAAGCGCAAAGTCTGTAGAAAGCTACGTAAGGGAGTGCAGAAATAGATATAAGTCTGGAATGCGTGCATGGGACCTCCCGAATAAGCGCATAAAGATACACATGCCTCTGGAGATCCCGGTAAGTATAAGATCGAGGAATGTGATAGTATAGAGTACGTATGGCTGAAATGATTGTATAAAGTTCATTATGTAGTACTTTGAATATTCGATGCAGCCCTCTTGTTATACGTAATATGTTTACGTATAAAATGTTTCCCGCTAAAGCGTAAAGGCTTTAGCGGGTTGTCAGGTGTGGAGTACGAGGAGAAGACATCCCGAAGACTTCGCATGCTGTTTGGGGCGACCTGCACGGGAAGGGTTCACCACATGTAGGATACATTAACCCGGTTGTAATGTAAAAGTTAGTTTGTATATGCTAAATGGGACTCGGTTATATGTACAGATTTTGATGGAGCCAGCTCTGGTAGTTCTTTTGATATGATTTTGGTGTGTTATAGTGTGGGCCATACCCACAGGTACCAATTCAGTTTTAAAAAAAAAAAAAAAATTGATTAAGAGTCATTGAGTCGCACGAACTCGAGTTCGGATCCATGTCAGGTCGGGCCAAGAATCGAGAGGAGTGACAACATAGGTTCATTGTGCGAAGTACCCGTGGGTACCTCTTCGGAATTATCTTGTATTATAGGGACTTATATTTATTCGGGTCTCAGTAGGATTCTGAGGCTTACTCATATTGAAATACTCGTGGAGGTATTCTGAGATCGAGAAACGATACACCTTCATGTCCTCTTATTCATTATTCGAGGTTGTTATCATATAATTGTAGAGATACTAGACAGGTGCTAATAAAAGTGTAAGACCTTGAATAATAAGTATCAGAGATCACCTATCTGATGTAGGTCTGAAATGCACCGAGTTACGGATTCTGGCATGAGTGCAGTAGCACTAATCGGGACGGGAGTTCGTAGCCTTGGGACATGAGTCTGTGTAGCATAGCAGGACAGTCTTTATCAGCATAACGAGACGGGTCGGTAGCATAGCGAGATCTGATTACTAATGTCAGGCGAGGTGTCGTAGCACCTAATCAGGAGTGCAGTACTAATCCGGGTCATAGAGACACTCTTGAGGGTCTAGAGTACTAATCAGGCGGGGTGCTATGTCGGTTGTGGCTGGTCTCGAGGTATTTTTATAATTATATGAGTTGATAACTTACTATCTTAAAATAAGGCATTCTGGCCCCTTATGTTTCAAATGACAGATAAGTATTTCATATATCTTAGTAGTATGATGCATATGTAATCACCTCATTCATGTATTCTTATTCTTATGAATCTACTTTACCGGGGTGAGGAAACTTGAATCAGTCGGATCCTCCTGGCCCGAAGTTATGGCATTTTTGTGCGGCTAATTACAGGTTCTGGAATTTTTACCCGAGGACAGTTTGAGATCTCCCTTTTTTCCGAGTCTTAACTTCATATTTGGCACTATCTCTTGTACTCTTTTAAAGCTAAGGTGCTAAGGGTTCTATTCAGCTGGAATCACCCAGTAGACAGAAACTCAAGTTACGTCCGAAACAACTCGGACTACTCTATGATCAACTAATGCAGGAAATGGGCTTGCACATAGCCTCACTTTGAGTGGATTTTTCGACCACTTAGATTCCGAATTTGAAGATGTCTATTTCTTTATGTTTGGTTCTCATGAAGTCTATTAATTAGCCACTTGAATCCTCAATCGAGATAAAAATGAGTAAGTTATGCCCAAAATACAAAAGCGGTGAGCAGGAAGCCGACGGGGTGTAGGTACACCTCTAAGTCAATACGGTATACTTTGGCCAAAAATGACCAGAACTGAAAGTGTACGGTACAAGCTCAAGGTGTACGGTACACTTCACCGAATACCCGAATGGGTTATTTTCTCCATTCATACACTTTCATCCATAGATCAAAGCCTATCATAAGTTCCACTCAATAACTATATTATGGGTTTATAACCCATACATAATAAATATAAAAGTTATAGGTTTATTTGTAAACCTAACACAATTACCATGAATCCACTCATATTGTGATTCTACAAATCTGTACCATTTAGAATTTTAGCCCTACTTTAAGAAAACTTTGAAGTTCCAGGATGTAATCTTAACAACCCTAGGTTTGAGCAAATATATATTCTGACCCCATGAACCTTCTTTGACTTTAGGAATTCCATTCAAACATTCATAGTTCCATGCAAAGTCAAGCATCCATTACATTGGATTTGCTCCCCTCCAACTACGTAAGCTTCTTGTTTGGGAACCAAAATCATTTTGAGTACCCACATCTCTTTATATTAAGTTTTGTTATTTAGCATTCTAGCCATTCACTTTTAACTAATTGTGTTCCAATTTCATAAAAATTGTATTTTGGCCTCTAATTTCATAATCCATGTCTTTGATGTCCCTCTTTGGACAAAATTAAGTTTTGCCTTCATAAGCGGTCCAAATTTCAGGGTTTTATAAATCTACATGTTCCTTGAGTTACTTCTGAAAATTTCCAATTTATGCGGAGCATAATGCCTTTAACATGTTGAAAACAACTTTAAGACACTTCGAGTGTGATGATGAATGGTGGTGAGCAGTAGTTTGCCATCTTCCTCTTCTCTCTTTAGGTGATCTTGTAATGAATCATCTCTTCCAGAGAAAGTGTGTGTGTGTTCGGTTTTCAAGCGGGCATACCTCTCAGTACTGCCCCGAAAATAATTACTGAAAAATGGGACTGGAACTGATCAATTGGTGGATCAGCCAGTCAACCAGGTTTTCGATCTGATTCTTTATCTAAAACCGGCTACCAGTTGAATCGGATCACAATCACCGATAAACAAAACCGAGTCGGTTAACAATCTCTCCATTTTTTATTAATTGGTTCACATGGCCCACCCCTTTTGCCACAAAAGAGCCCCAAACAAATCCTAGCCTTCCAAATAAGCAAATACTCACATTCTCCTAACTCTTATTAATTGGGCCGTAATTTGGTGCATTCTGATCATAGTTGGGTCATAATTTGCTATTCTATTATTGTACATTCTTATTATATAAACATTTATTTTCTTGCAAAGCTTGCAATGGGAATTTGTAAAAATATAAGGGAAAACACTTGTGAAGCGTAGAGAGAACAAATAAACAAAAATAGACACTAACAGGAGTCGAACTTGAGTTCTTGACTAAATGATTGAACAAGATTACCTTTAAGCCATGTACTAGTTATATCATAGAATTACAAATAAATATATATGTTAGATCAGTTAACATTAAAATATTAAACTTATTTCATTTTATAAAATTAAATATATCTATATATATTTATTATGTCATCGTTTCGATCGTGGTCCAACTACCGGTTAAATCAATGAATCATGAATTAGTAATTTTTTCAATTCAATGGCCGAAAACATAAAAAGAAAATAGACACAATGTACTCATGGGAAGTTCCTAGTTTAATTGTTCATCACTGTATTTCAGCCAGTTGACCTTAAGTTGTGTGTCTGCGTGTGATTTCCTCTGCAATACCCTCTTTCGTAGTAGACTTCTTGTTATCATTTATAAAGCGTTCAAAGCCTACTCTTGTGTAAACATGTCACTTGAGTTAAAATGCTAAATTCACTGTCATGTGGTAAGTAGGATTCCATTTTATTTTTTACATTATGCCATAAATATTTCTTTCCATGTGTATGATATCATAATTAGTCTCTATAAATTAAAGTTACCACGTTCTCATTTGTTTAGTTGGATTATGGGATTAGTCATATAAATAAATAGTCTTTTACATTAAAGTTGAATGCCATTTATGATGATTTGCTTTGAAGATACTGTGTTGTGCCTTCATTGATAAGAAACATATATAGGAAATATTCTTGCCATTTGTGGTATTTTTTCCTCTGCTTTAGATCAAGTTTCTGAACTTTGAATCACCCTTTTTAACAGTATCTTATTACTAGCTTCAAGGTAAAGTATGTCTATTGACCCATATACCCTCAAAAGAACTTAATGCAATAAAATCTTAGGAAAGTGGAAATACATGCCATTTATCTCTGGACTATTTAGGACACACATATTAGATCATATAGATGGAATACAACCAAATACAATCACAACATGTTATTTTCATACTGAATACAACATCAAGAAAATCACAAATCCTCGAACAACCACAATCAAATGAAACTTAAGATCAGCGCCACTTCAGCCTGCTAGCCTGGACAGCATTCTTCCTGCGTCAGATTATGCTTTGTGTGCATTTTGTTAGAGCTAATTGCATTTGAAGCTGAAGCAGTTTTAATCGACTTTCAACTTCAGCAACTGAATATTCTGTTCCTTCTTCTGCTTCTTGTTGTTCTTCATCTCTTTCTGCTTCTTGTTCTTCTTCTTTTTCCTCTGGGTTTGCTTCAATGGTTTTGCAGTCTAAGTGGGTGCCATAATCACAACCCTGACAGTAGTAGACCCAACAGCTCTCTGGGACCTCTCCATGGCACACATCACAGATGAAGATCTTGTCCTCCCCAATGTAAGTAGAGAATGAAAGCACAAGTGGGTGTTCATGATCATCACGTTTCACAGTTTCAGACAATGAAGCGCATCCAACATGAAGGTCAGATTGGCAAGCAGCACAGTGGTAATCAAAGCATGGCGAAATATGGCAGAGCCTCAGTGACCTTAATACATCATAAGGTGGGGTGGGGAAGAGTGAGAGGATGGTGAGGTGGGACTTGTGCTGAATCAATGGAGCTAATTTGAGCATGAGTCATGGAGGAGAAGTCACAGTTGGAGAAGGTGCGCGTGGCTGGGCCTGAAGGCCAACTCACAACCAGAGCAGATGAACCCATCTTCCTCTTTCACTTCTGCATGACACAAGAGGTGCTCGTGGCTGAAATGCTTCACTTCCATTTCTCTGGTAATTTCTTTTCTTATGATGAATTATTTCATACATGGATGAGCATATATATATATATATATACAAGCCTGCAGAAGCTCAGATTTGGACCCAGATTTTATTGTACCCAAGTGGGTTAGACATTTTAATCATTCTATTACCTCATTTCCATGTAGGAACAATGCCAGTAGCACGTGAAATCAAGTTGCAGTTTTCTTGGCATTGTCTACCTTAATTGGATCAATAAATATTACCGATGATTGACTCTGTCTCCATTGATAAAAGGAATTTGGGATATGGTGTACAGTAGATTTCAGGTTCGAATCCTTGAACATTGTGCTACAACAATGTAATGCAAAGTGAATAGAAGTAAAAAAGAAAATTGTTAACTCTGCATAACATCTACAAAAAAATTGAATTTGTTTTGATTCATAACTTGATCATTCACCGGAAGCCAAGAAATTTCTGCCTGGCTCTTATTGAAACCATTTGCATGTAAACATACAAATCGGCTTAATTAATTTCTTGCCACAGATGAGAATCTGTTCATCCTTGACAAGATATCCTGTAGAGAAAGTGAATTAAAGCTAGATGAATCCCGGTAAGTAACATCATCCCTGATCCATCTTCAATTTTCGGGCTCCCATCAAATTAACGGTGAGACCAAGTCACATAACATGTGCAAACATTCTGGTCCTGTTCATCTGTTTCTGCAGCCTCATCGTCTGAAGCTGATTCTCCGTCATCTCTTCCGCCACTTGCTTCAAGGGATTATTAGCCACATCATCTGAACCACCTGCCTCATCACTCTTGGACGGCCGGCTCCTCCATCCCCGGCTTCTCACCCGCCGCTGGCACGAGTCAAGTGAGGTGAAGATCAAACTCACATTCAGCACAGCTCATGCTGAAGGAGTTTGCATCTGAGTCACAAGCATTACAGGAGAAGGATCCAGATGCGTATGTTGGGGATGGAAGCAAGGAGTAAGTTGAAACACCGCTCATGGAGGTAGTAATTGCAAGCAATGCAGCCATAAAGGTCTGGTCAGCTATGGGTCTGTCCTGAAGCCTTGCTAGTGATTTCCTCGTCTTCATCCAGTCTCAAGGAAAGCAGGAGATGGCTGTGGTTGAAATACTGGTAACTCATTTCTTTCTCTCCATCCTCTCTTGTTTCTATCACATTCCTGTTCATGTTCATTGTTCACATATAAGATGCAGCTTCTGTAAGAGGAAGCACATCTCCTCTATCACATGTCACACTTTTTTTTTTTTTAATATTTCTGGACAGGGTCTAGGCTCAATATCTAAGTCAAGTCAAGAAATCAATTCTTTAATGGGGGGAGGGGTTGTCTAGGATATGCATCTTCTGGTTCATTGGATCATGATCATCATACCCCATAGCAGTATCCCTGCAATAAAGTCAAGTCAATTGTGAAGCTGCAGAGATGGGCAGATATGCTCTCTGGATACAAGTGGAAACGTATCCCTTGGTTTAAGACCACTTGATTACAATACAAAATTCTCATCAGCCGAACCCAAAGCCTAATTAGTTGATCTTAGTTTTTCTTTGATCTTACTTTTTCTTTCATGATTTGATCCTTGAATTCTAATAAAGTTTGACTAGGAAATTTCAGGGAAAGACACTAGTAATATTGAAAATGGTTCCTGCGAAACAGTTTCTTGTTTTTATTTCCCCTTTAAATAGGAAGTTCATGCTGAATTTTGTCTATTTGATTAGCAAAACTTATTTAGAAATTAAAAGGTTTTGCTTGGGAATTCAAATTATATAAAAAATTTGTCTGGTGTGATTTATACTATGGATTAATTCTACTCTAGTTCCATGGCCCCTGTAAAATACTTCTACTCGGATACGAATTAAAAGTAATTTTCAAAGTATCTTTAGTTCTTTAATGGAATATCTGTTTCCAGCTAAAGTAATGGAAAATTTATGATGGAAGTTCAAAAAGACCACCTCCAAGAAGACTCTCCAAAAGACAATCTGTTTCCTTCTTTTCATTGTTTTTCAAAACAGAAAACGGATTAAAATCAGAGTAGTGAAACAAATTCCTTTGTTTGGGTGTGAATGTGAAACCATGCCATGCTGCTTGCTGTGTTTAATTTCTAGGATAGTAGACTGAATCCATGGAAGTTGACTTGGAGAGCCAAGAAGCCGCCTACCAATTAAGACCTTCATTCCTCCTATCTCACAATTCATTGGCAAATTCATCTTCTACCAACTCACAATCATCAAATAAAATAATAATATTACCCCAACCCCACTAACTTCCCTGTTCTCTAGTGGCTGTTGACTTGGCCTGCTCTAGTCAGCAACTTGTTTGTATTGCAATATTGCATCAGTAATAAGTTAATTATCTCAGCTCTCAAGAGCTTAAGCCCGAACCATTGAGAGAAGATGGATCAGAAGCAACCAAACTGTAATCCTGTTTCAGCCATCCACATTCCTTACAGCTGTCTCATCATCATCCCCAACAAACCCTAAGCCTTAATCTTGCCTCATCATGCTCAGGTTGCAAGCTCAAAGCCAGCTAGTTGATCTCTGACTGCAAGCCCTGCCTTCTTCCTCCATATCTCATGTTCTCAGATGCTAACAAAATCCTCCTCCTTCCACACACCCACCCTCTCCTCTTCCCAACTCCACCATACCCAGAAGGCTTATTCAACTGTGATGCCTGTGGAAAGCCCGGAAACGGCTTCTCCTACCATTGCCCTGTCTGCAACATCGATCTCCATATCTTATGTGCTTCTAAGCCAAGGTCTGTTACTCACCAATCCCACCATCACAAGCTTGCCCTTTCATTCTCACCTCCTTACCAGAACAAAAGCTTCCGTTGTGATATATGCCCGGCCTTGTAAGATTTAGCCACTGGCTCTACCAGTGAAAGGTGTGAGATTCGATGCCCTACAGGCTGCCACTGCTAAGCCTACAGCTCAATCAAACAACTTCATGAGCCGCTCCTCATGGTCATTTCCTGGGAACCCTAACAGCAATGGGTCATCAGGGTCTATATTCATCATGAATTGACAACATCCGATGATCGTCCTCTCCATAATGATTCAACTGGGCAGAACAATATCACAACAACACTTGCAAACAAGACCTGGACCCAGTTTGAGACTGGACAGAACCATCAGGAATGAGATCAAAGTAAACAATCTGAACCATCCAGGTGTTTATGGACCTGTTAAGGCTTAGGGACAATTTAGGCCAGGCCATTGACGGCCTGTTAATGGTGCTGCTCAGCAATTGGGCATGAAAGCATGGTTTGAGGTTACTGAGTGGCGGTGGTGGCAGTACAGCCGTGGATGGTGGTGGTGGTGGTGGAAGCACAATATGGGATGGGGTTCTTCCTCGGCGTCTTATGAGTTACTACTGTACTGCAGTAGGTGGGGGGTCAATAGACTTCCAAGACGACCTCTTAAGAGAAATTCTATTCTGTCTTAAAATTCTGTCTGGCAATGTATCCAATTTTAATATTCAAGGGAATATAGAGAAATTCTTGGGATTAATAAATAAATTCCCAACACTAAAACTCATATGATATATATATATATATATATATTTGTTATTATAGGAGAAGTAAGTTATTTATTTGTTCTTCTTTTCCTTCTGTTTTTATCTATTTTTGTTTTTTTTTTTTTTTTTTTTTTTTTTTTTTTTTTTTTGCAGTCATTGATTAGTATTGTCAGAAGGAACAAGATCTTGAGTTTATGAATTTTCTTCCCTCATATATCGTGAGCAGTAGCCAGGCACACCAGATCCTGAAGCTAATGTGAATTAGAGCCTTGAAATAATTATTACTTAACATTAATTATAGCACCTTATCGGCATCTTTTCCCTTTTTTTTAATGATCATTTATGATTTGTTTAGTTTCTGTTTTTATAAAATCATGGAACATCATCATGGCACATTTTATAGAAGCCTATTCCATCGATCTTCTCCTCATTTTTCTTATTATCCTTATTTTATAAAATATTAAACAATTTTCAAAAATTATAACCAAAAAGGTTCTTATTTTCTCAGCCAAGCCTTGCATACACTCAAAATCACATATCTGGAATTTTGAATATGTCATCTAAACTTATTTGGTCTTTTGTAAATTACGAGATAACTAAAGATTAAAATCTTAAAATAATGGTTTATTTTATATATTTTTATATTTTGTTTGATACAACTTGATGACATGCACTTAGAAGTTTGAAGTTTTCAACTTCTCTTTGGTTCAAGTTATAAATACAAATAAATAAATAAAAACTTTTTATTTAAGGTTGTGGAGATATTTGGTTCGAACAAATGAATATTTTGGGCAAGGTATAAGGGTCATTCTAGAATCAAGTGGAAGAAGCAATTCTTCAATGGGACGATACAAAGTCAATGGTGATCGAATCCGCAAATTGTAGACTTTATGATGAATGGCATAATAAAAAGAAATATGAAAATAAAAAAATAAAAAACAAAAAAACATAAGGTTACGTGGCTTCACTTATGGAAAAAAATTCTGAATGAGATGAAAAAGCACTATCAATTTGAAAGATAATTAAAAATGCGGTTTATAGGAAATAAACCTTAGTGTGTTTATATAACTAAAATATACCTAACGGCGCTTGAGTCCCTCTATTACCCTGACATATCCTTATTTTTACCGAAATTTTTTTTTCAAAAGTGCACCCTGAGCCTTCGGTCGAGACATAAACCCTAAAAAATTCTAGGTCACAAAAAACAACAATCTCCACTGGTAGATTCTTCATAGCCAAAGCGAGGCTTATTATGAGCTCGTATCTCAAGCGGTCAGATGTGTGTACAGCGCGGGGGTCGGGTTGACAACCGTCGAGCCCCGCGGAATCTTCGTGGATGCGAGTAACCCGATACCACTCATGAAAGTCGGGCGGGAGTCTCCTTTGTGCGAGCTCTCACCGAGCCACAAAAAACTTGTCAAATGATTTACAATGACCACCTGGGGTCCACATGCGAGTAAAATGACCACTTGGGCCCATGTCTCAATACTTTCACAATATACATATCAAGCTATAACATGGGTTGAGAGTTATCTAAATCGCGCACTTCATTCAAACATATATTAAGATTCTGATTTTTAATACATGTTCTAAAATGAAAATCTGTGGCCATGATCATTTCTTAAAATGTGGCCTCTAGTAGGCGTCATCCTCACGTACACTCCACATTGCAGAAATAGTGATGCCAATAAGTGGTGGCCCAGTAGTGATAATTTCTCGTGGGTTACTTAAAGCTGCAAGTCTTGCGTGTCATGACAAACATCCGGCATCAAGCAATTACATGAACCAACTCGAATGTCTACATGACAATTCTCATGTCTCGAGTCTTCACCGACTCTCTTACATATGTGTGATGCCTCATTCCCGATCACTACAAGAAAAAACCAAAATAGTGACAAAAATTTCCGTCACAAATCATGTTTAGTGACGAATTTGTGACGGAATTTTCGTCGTCACAATATTGGTTGTCACTAAATTTTATTGTGGAAAAAATTATCACAAAATTTGTGATGGATTTTGCAGAATCAGAATCAAATGTGTGAAAATAGTTTTCGTCACAAAAAAAATTCAATATGAGGAAAGGTGTTTTCGTTACAAAATTGTAACGGATTTTTGTCACTATTCCATCACAATTTTGTGATGAATTTTTGTCACTATTCCATCACAATTTTATGATGGATTGATGTCACTATTCCATCACAATTTTGTGACGGAATAGTGATGGCTGGTCACAAATCTATACTGTTTGGCAGCGGAATAGTGACAAAAATATATCATGAAATTGTAGCAGTGTGATGAAATACGTCACAAAAATTGTGATGAATTAGTAACAAAAATCCGTCACAAAATTGTGATGGATTAGTGACAAAAATCCGTCATAATTTTGGCGATGGATTAATGATATAAATCCTTTACAATTTTTGTGACGGATTAATGACAAAAATCAGTCACTAACGTTTGTGACTATTCGTCGCTGTATTTTTTTGTCATATTATTTATATTTTATATAATTTTTATAAATTAAATGTTATTTTAATTAGAATATATTTTGATACAATTTCCAAGCGGCGAACGGAACCAGGGAGCCAATCCCCGACCTATACTCCATTCGTAATTCTTCTGTGGTATCCCTATCTAAACAAGACCACAACAACAACCCACTACTACTTTCCATACTCAGTTTCAAAGCTGGCGGAACCCAGAACCTAACGGGGTTGTTTATAATACCTATTAGGCTGCAACCACATTAATTGGGGAGGAAATCACATTTGCACCGACTATTTGTGATTAATATTTAAAAATAGGTGCTTCTCATCGGTTAGTGAGCTGGAAGCTTGGTGCGGGGATTCTTGCCGGTGGTGGTCATGGTCATGGTCTGTCTTTGGTGGGTATGGTCATGGTCATAGTCATGGTCATCGTTATGAGTGATCATAGTGGTCTGCAGATTCATGGTTATAGTGATCATGGTGTACATGGGATGGAGTTCTTCCTTCTTGATCTAATGATTACAGACACTAGAGATAGATGACGGCTCAATATACTTCCCAGACACCGACTACTACTTATGCTATCTTAATTAGTTACTTCATCAACAACTTATTTCTTCTTCTTTGCTATTTTTTTTGGGTTTAATAATTTCTACACTAGCTCTCGATTAGTATCTATTAATTACAAGAAACAACAAGATGTACTTTTAGCAATGCAAGCATAGCTCAAGGATGGAATGAGTACTACACGTCTCTACACGAGTTCCCAGTTGTAAGAACATGGTCCTACAATTGTGTCTTTCTGAGTCTTTATACTACTTCGGCGAGCTGCGGGAGAGAGAGAGAGCGTAATGGTAGTGATGTGGTTTATGGATTTGGCTCCCTCATGTAATGATTAGCACTCAACGTCTAAGATATGGGATTTTGATTGCTTTAATTGATGTCCATCAAAATTGAAATTACGTGATTATTAGTAACATTGAAATCTTATTTGAATTTCTTCTCCTCTCAAATAGTGCTAAAATAAAACAACACTTAAATATTGTTTTATTTAGTCATGGGTAAAGGTAATGACTTGGAAGACTAAGTCTTGAGGTGCCATGGGGTTCATGATCATATATTTTGTATTAAATTTTGAATATCTATCTCTGTTCTTCTTTATAATGTATTTATTCATTTTATATAATTGATTCAATATTTTAAATTTTATGAAACATAGATTACATAATATTTCTTGTTATTAGGGTTTTGTTTTTCGATTGAGTTAACTAGTATATGTTGTCATTCTAGACTTTCTATTTAAAAAACAAATTATTTAGTTCTTTTTATTCAATTCATGTTTTTTTATAAACATTACTTATAAAAAGTAGAAAAAAAATACATAGATATTATAGGACGAAAGATGAATGAAACGAAATAGGGATATTTTAAGCAAACAAATATTATGAATAAAACCTAGATTGCTTTGAAAGACAAAGAGATTTTGAATTTTTTAGTCTCATACTATTTTTTTTTTCAAGAGGTCAACAATCAGAGACGGAAATTCCGTCTGCAGTTTGAAGACGAAATCTGATCCGTCTCTGTCCAGGCGAATTTTATTAGTACCAATCGAAGAACGAATGATTTTCAGTCTCGATTAGAAGAGCAATCATTATATCTATTTAGAGATGGAAATCATTAAAATCTATTTAGGAAAACGAAATTCTGTATCTGATAAAACCGGGAACAATTTTCGTCTCAAATGCGAGCTGGAAATTCCGTCTCTAATTAATTTAATATACAATCGAGTCTAATGGTTTTTATTTAGAGAAGGATAAGTGTCTGTCTCTAATTTCAGTCTCTAATTCCGATTTTTCTTGTAGTTTTGCTAAAATGATTTTGTTAACTAGACAATGAAATATATACTCTCATTTGTTTCTGGTTTATTCTAAAATTTTGGTTTTGTGGTTATAGGTTCACTGAGTTTTCTTTGAATACCTTGTATCTCAATACAACATTGAGATAGGATCTTTTCTGCGTGGAAAAAGTAAACATGGGAGGATCATAGGATGAATATGAAAAAGTCACGTTACTTACGAATATATATAGCTTTGTTCATAGAAAGCTTCAAATTGGTCTCTTGGTAGGTAATAAAGAGCATATGTAATGTTGAAACTCCCGTTCTCATGGAATGTTACATGATTGCTTCAAGAAAACATTACAAAGTAGTAGGAAAGAATCCTCGTGTTTGACTGCCTATCGCCAATGAATATTTAAAAACATTTGGTTCATTGCTGGTATTAGAAAATCAAGACAAAGAAGAGAGGGCATTGCAACTGTAAGTGTTAGTAGGACAAAACCATATCCCAAGCATCCTCCATAGAAGGCGCAAAATTAAAAGGAAGCTTTTGCCTCTATATGCGCCACATAATCTCTTGAGTAGAAGGAAAGATTTCATTCACGGTGGTAGTGAGAGACCTTTTGGGTTATCGACTAGCTCCACGGTTGGAAGTTGGAATTAGTCTTCTTCCCGCCGTGAGTTCTTCCTTCATTGTTTAGGCTTTGTATCCTTATTCATTTTGTAGACGACATTTGGTGAGCTATACTATGTGAGTGTCTTTGGTCTATGCTATGAACATGATGGTGCTTTTTCTATCGATACTGGGCTGGAGCCTACAGGAGTTGCGGGGTCGATTTGTTGGGCTGGATCGATGAATAACACCTTTGCAATGTGAACGGATGGTCGGTGAGAAGTGCGCTGTGGCTCTCCGATGCCTAAGTCGATTTCTTTCTTATGAAAGGAAAAATTCAGCCCAGGTGATGGTGTTATGATTGCATTACCTTTTGTTGGTGCAGTTATCAATATTTATAGTGGATGATCATGATAAATTTCCTTATTGGATGGTGTCTGGCGTCCCTCCCATTGGGTGGGGATCTTTCTTCCTTATATGTAAGATATTTGGAGGATAATTAGAAGGCCATAATCATGGGGGATCCTTCTTTCCTTAATTGGTATCGGGTCATGAATATGGAGTGCTTTCTTACGACTCATCGGCGGTCGTAGTTACCTCGTCACCAATTGTTGCGGGCAGTTTTAGACCACTAGGCTGACCTTGGGAACTAGTTTTGTCGTGGGCCAAGGTTCCGGTGAGGGCTTTTACATCGCCCCATGGAGGATGTCGGCCGCTTGAGGCACAATTCCCTGGGCACAATGAGAACAGCTTTGTCCTAGGCACCATCGGTTGCTCCCGACCCTTTCTTTGAAGCCAGGCAGGCGAGGGTGAATCGTCTTAGGTCGACGACAAGTTCACGTGGCGAGCCAGGTTTGATGGTCTAGGCTTATGCCGTTAATTCTCATTCGATATGGCGGCCTCTCTAAACTTTGCGCTCTTTCGGTTGACATTCCCAGTTTTTTTGAAGCGTCTCGTAGTTACTCGAACTGTATTCCCCTTGTTCTTTAATCCTTCTTATCAGTTTTCCTCTTCCTTAATTTCCTCTATTCTTCAACCCTCTTTCTCTGTGGCCTTGGATTTTTTGCTTTCTCAAACTTTTCGGATTATCACGTAGGGCCGTTCTGGGTGATTTCTATTGTTCTGTCTTTCTCGGAGTTGTTTCTCGTGTCCTTGTCCCTGGTTTGGTACATCTTTCTTCTTCTTCCCCTGTTTACCTTTATTTGTTCTAGAGTTCGTGGGTCCCTAGTGATCGTTGTTTGTCCCTTCTTTCCCATTTTTTTTGCCAGAATTTTGCCTTTTTATCATTTGTTCGCCTTCCCTTGCCCGCCGATCATCGCATTTCTCAAAGCTAGTAAGTAACCAAAATTGCTTTGCATTGTGGTTCTGCGAGGATCAGACTTGGGAATTGCCCAGATGGGAGGAGGGTGCAGTGGAATCCACCTTTGTGTTGCTAGATCAAGTCCCTGGCGAGTCCCCACTTCTCCTCATGGCAAAGTAAAGTAAAGTCGGTGAGATCGTTATCTGGCCCGGCTCTGCCACTTGAGGCGGGTTGTCAGAATCTCTCTGCAGTTGTGGGGCCCTAGTCGGGTGAGCCCTCTTTTGGGCCCTTAATTTCTCCTCTCGCCCATAGGCCTCCTTTGGTGTTTGGTTGGTGCCACGACTTTCTCACTTCATGCACATCGTTAGTAGAAATGGTTTGCCTAGCCCGGCCTTGAGAATGGCCTCCTTCCTCTACTTCCCTTTATCAAGCGTCCTTGCGGCATTTTAATGTATGCATGCGGCTAACTTTCTCCCAACCACGGGGGCTTTTTTGAGGTGGGCTCTTTGGTGCGTCTTCAGGGATAAAGGTCTCGGGGTACCTAGCATTGCGTTGCTCTTAGACTTCTTTAGCGTGAAGGAGTCCGCGGAGACTTTATTACATTGCTTCGCGGCTCGATGCCAAGCTGATTATTTGAGATCTCCGTCTTCCACAAACCTTTGGAAAGAAATTATTTTTTTTTTGGTGGTCGTATGGGACTCTGTCAGTTGACCGAGGCTTCACCTTGGTATTCCGACCGCTGGACTGCCCAGAGACTCAGTGAGCTTTACGTTTGGAGTTTAGTGGGTTTCAACAAAATATGTTTCTAGCTTTACTTTTATGCAGTCTTGGTGTCGCCGCCCTCAGCGAGATTGAAGGGTAGAAGCGAAGTTAGCCAAGTGCCTTCAGTGTACTACAGGCGGTCGGTCTGACATTCCCGGGCCTTCTGGCGTGTCCCTCCTCGAGGCCCGGCTTTGACCCTCTACCCTTTGTCGGGTTCGTGAGGGCCCTCGGTCGTGAAACCCACTGCGGGCTCAAGCCCGAGTTGAGTCGTTAGTAAAGAGAGTGTTAGCGTAGAGCTCAAGCTCCCCTCCAAGGAGACGACGGCTATTCGGGTAAGGTCAAGGTTGGGAGCACCTTCTCGGCTGTCGACGCTAAAGGGTGAAATTCGTGCGACCAGAGTTCGGTAGTGAGCGCCTCCATCCATGGCCGAGGTGTCCAAGGTGGCGGGTCCGAGAATTTCCTCGGGGAGGAGAGCCGAGCTTCCTCTTGCTATTTTGCCTATTTCTGTTCGGTCCTGGCGCGGGACTTCAGCGTCCCCACTGGCCTTGGAGGGACGAGGAGGGAGAGGGTTGCTTTGGAAATGGGGGGAGGAGGACTGCCGTTGCTTGCTAATTTTGGAGCTTGTCGCGGGGTTGTGTCCATTCTCTGCGGGATCCCACAGTCTCAGAGGCGGATGCCATGCACATTGAGGATGTTTCTGGCCTTGTCACTTCCGAGGGCGGCCTTACCGTATGTTCGGACCTTGTTGTTGTCCTATCTTTGATTTGATTTGCCACACACCTTTGTCTTATTCACGGTAGGTGGCTACCTGTGAAGAGCACAGCGAAGGGGCTTGTCTTTGAAGTGCGCCGGGCGGCGGGCGTATAAAGCTAAGGTCACCTCCCTAACCTTAGAGAGAGCTGACCTGCAAGCTCAGGTGCAACATTTGAGCGAGGATGTAGCGATGCATAAATCCGACCTGAAGCATACCTTGGCCGAAATCACGGTGAGAGCAGGGAGAAGAGAGGCTCGGAGGTTGAGTTGAGGCACCTTTGCCAGAGCTACAATTCGGGTGGGGATGGGGCTCTGCCGGATTACGGGGAGGGCTAAAGGCCGGCGCGAGGGGGGCTGGGTTTGTGAGGCTCAGGCTGAAGCTGAGTGAAGCGCTGGCGAGTTAAAGGGATGGCTGCGTCTCAAGACCCGACCTTGAGCCGGGTCTTCAGAGGTCTCTGGCCCAGGAAACGCGATTAGGCGCAGACGGCGAATGCCGCGGGCTCCGTGATGACCTCCAAAGGCAATAGGACTTGGTGGCTCAGAAAGAAAGGGTGATCGCCGAGCTGAGGGATGAAGCATGCACCTTATGGACCTTTGGTTGGCTCTCTTTTCGGCGCAAGGCTTCTAAGGTCTTCCCAGGTTTGCGCTTTGATTTTCCCGTTCCCGCTGAGGATGAGATGGGGGAATTTGAATCTGACGAGGAAGATGGCCTTGGGGTGTCCTCAGGTACCTATTCGTTTTCTTCTTGGCGATCCTGGAGTCGAGGAATTTGCAGGCCTGTCTTGATACTTAGGTTTTTTTCCTATCATTCTTCTTCATTTTGGTAGCCTTTAGCCCTTGTAATGACGATTTTGACCTTTATCAAAATGTTGATTCGTATATTCATACTCTCTGAGTCTTTTGCTTTTTTCACCCTTTTTATGGCTTTCGAATGGATTGAATTCTATGATTCTTGTCTGAGAATTAGGTCCTCGCGGCCTTTAATGGGCCAATTCTTGGATATACTCAGTCCCAGGCTCCATGTCCCACATTGGACTTAAATACATGGTTCCTTCAGTCCCGAACTCTGTGTCCCTGTGGACTTGCGATGCATGTTTCCTTGAGTTGAGCTGGTGTCTCAGTAATTGTTTGCTTGGTTCCGCCCGAGTTTGACTCCTTGTCTCCTTTGGATTGAGCTACGTGGCTCTTTTGCTTAGCTTCGTGGCTCTTCAGTATCTGAGCTTCGGGGCTCCTGAACTAAGCTACATTGCTCTTTAATATCCGAGCTTTGGGGCTCCCGAACTGAGCTGCATGGCTCTTTAATATTCGAGCTCTGGGGCTCCCAGTGTGAACTACATAGCTCTTTAATGTCAGAGGCTCACCAATTCTTGGTATTCACGTGGTTCCTTAATTCGAGCTCAGGAGTGTCTCCTTTTGGATGTTTGCTTGGTTCCTTCGAGTGCGAGGCTTCGTGTCTCTTGTGGTGAGCTGCATGGTTCCTTCCTAGAGTCTGAGCTCGAGTCTCTCCTTTGAGATTTGAGCCTCCGTGGTTCCTTCGAGTCGACTCACGTGTCTCCTTTGGACTTAGCTACTTGGTTCCTTCGAAGTTTGAGCTTCGTGTCTCTTGTGGACTGAGCTACATGGTTCCTTTGAAGTCTGAGCTCCGTGTCTCCTTTGGGTGTTTGCTTGGACCTTCGAGTCCCGGGCTCCGGTGTCTCCTTGGATTAGAAATTTGCTTGGTTTCTCGCCCGAAGTGCGAGCTCAGTGTCTCACTTTGAATTTGAGCTACACATTGGCTCTTTTCTGCTTTGAAACCGTGGCTCTTTGGTAATTGAAGCTCGGGCTCTGGCCAGGCTCGATGGTTTCTTGAAGTCTGAGCTTCCATGTCCTCCTTTGGATGGGCTTCTTAGTTCCTTGAAGTGTGAGCTCAGTGTCTCTAAATGGTTAGACTGTGGTTTCCTTCGAGTGCGAGGCTTCGTGTCTCCTTTGGATCGAGCTACGTGGTTCCTTGAAGTGCAGGGGCTTGTGTCCTCCTTTGGACTAAAGCTTTGCTTGGTTCCTTGATCTAAGCTCTGTGTCTCCCAGGTGAGCTACTTGGTTCGCCCAGTCCCCGAGCTCAGGTGTCTCCTGTGAATTTGAGCTTCATGGTTCCTTTCTTAGTATGAGCTCCGTGTCTCCTTTGGACTGAGCTGTTTGGTTCCTTTGAAGTCTGAGCTCTGTGTCTCCTTTGGACTGAGCTGCTTGGTTCCTTTGAAGTCTGAGCTCCGTGTCTTCTCTGGACTAAGCTAAGTGGCTCTTTTGCTGAGCTTCGTGGCTTTTTAGTATCAGACTTGGGCTCTGAGGCCAGGCTACGTGGCTCTTAATATCAGGCTCGGGGATCGGCCAATTTTGCATGGCTCCTTTAATATCAAGCTCACGGGCTCTGGTGTTGAGCTCGTGGCTCTTTACTATCCGAGCTTTGGGGCTCCCGAACTAAGCTACGTGGATGTGGCTTTTCGCCTCCTTCCCTTGGGAAAGTGTGCGTGGTTTAAATGTCGATCTCTGGAGAATCGGAACAGACTGCGTGGCTTCCCCAGGCGTCCAGGCTTCTTTATAAATAACAACCTTCCTTCGATGGTTTGTGTTGTACTCTACTCTCAAATTCCTTTCTCTCTCTAGCGATTATGGGGTTCGGTACATGGCCAAAAACTTCAAGTTCGATCACCAACTGGCGTGAAGTCACATTTTAGTGGTCGTGGGTGGCGTTTTGATTTTTCGTTACGCCATTTTGTTGGGGTTCTTTGTTTCCTAGTCCCATTTGGTTGGCGGAGTTCGTTTCCTAATACGCCATTTGATGGATTTGGGTCAAGGGTGCTGCAGCTTGGAGAATGGCGTCTTGAATGCTTAAAGGCACATTGCTTATCTTTGTACCTCTCCTCCTATTTTCTCCTTCTCCTTCTTTTTCTTTTCTTTTCTTGTGGTTTTGCCTTGGTAGGTGTCAGGTGTATTTATGTCTAGAAAGCGGTTTCTTGGTCGTCAATTTTGAGATGTAGAGGCCTTTCTTGGTTGTAATTTTCTAAGATGTAGAGAACTACTTTATTGATTGTAATTTTCTGAGACAACTGTAATAAAAGTACAGTCTTTTGGAAACGTGTGTACTTGTCTGATGTTTTTTTTTTGTGTCTTCCCCGGACCCGTCTGAGTCCCGTAGGTTTTTGACTAACCAAGCCTCCTGACTTTTTCTTTATGATTTATGAAAGTTGGTAGACCGAAAATAAGCAAAAAAATTTATTTGAGCGGAAGTAGAAGTGTTGCGTTTTATTGATAAGTACAATTGGAGATTTAGGGGTAAAACCGCTTGAGGTGCTCGGCATTCTAGAAGTGTTGTACGGTCTTTCCCTCCTCTATTTGGAGCTCATAGTTGCTAGGACGGATTACGTGTCTGATATAGGGTCCTTCGATTAGGTCCCGGTTTCACGTAGTGGTCCTTCCTTCTTTGATAGGAGTTTCTTAAGTACAAGGTCGTCGGGCTTAAAACTATTAGGCGACCTTCCAATGTCAGTACCTTCGTTTCGTTGGCTGGTCACTCGTGCGGCTTTACGAAGCTTGCTCAAGCTTCTCTTCCAGGAGATCGAGGTTGCCGGGCGGGAGAGTCTCCTCATTAGCTCGGTACTGTGACGGTAACTGGGTGACTCTAGCCCAGCCTTAATAGGGCTACCATCTCGTGCCAAATGCTAAAGGCGAGCGGGTTTCTCAGGTTGCAAGCTTGCGTGTAGTTACGTATGCCATAGGCTGCCTACGGGAGACCATTCCACCCACTTACATATGAGTCTTCAACAATGCAGTCTTCAATCGCGCCTTGAGAGTCCCTTATAGTGACTACCTTGTCCGTTAGGCTATGAATGAGTTAGGGGCGAATAGCAATTCTTGATTATTTCGTATGGCTTTTGAATCTCACAGTTGTCAAATTGTTTCCATTGCGATATCAACTTTGGGATTCAGACACATAGATTATGGACCCTTAAATATGAAGTTCTGCTTTGCTTTGCTGGTGATTTATCACTAATGGCTCGGCCTTAGCCCATTTAGTAAAGTAGTCCACTCCTATAATAGCGAATTTGCATTGACCCTTCCAATGGGCAGGGGCCTGAGTATTTCCAATCCCCACTGCTGAAAAGGTAAGGGGCTTATAATCGAGGTCAGTGGCTTGGCTGGGAGATGAGAGATCTTTGCATGCTCTTGGCAGGTTCTGCACTTTCTGACTAGTTTTGTCGCCACTTTGAGCATCGTGGGCCAGTAATACCCTTGCCTAAGGGTTTTTCCTACCAAGGCCGGAGCTCCGATATGGTTGCCATAGATTCCTTCGTGCACCTCTCTTAGTACGTAGTTGGCATCTTCCTTTCCTATGCATTTGAGAGGAGTGGGAAAAACCACATTTTATAAAAGGTCCAAATAAAGAATGAATCCGGTGACCTTGCTCTTAGTTTGGATCTTCAGCGAGATCGGCAGCGTATCCCATTGATGGTGATCCAGGATGGGATCCATCCAGCTCAGTCGCGGTCATTGTGGACCTCGTTCTGCATTGGCGATCTTGAAGGTTCCATGAGGTGCTCGAGCGGAACCCCTCTGTCCAAATCTTCTTGTGGCGTTGTTGCTAGCTTAGCTGGGCGTCGCGGTAATTCTCGCTTCCTTGGGATGTGTCGAGCGCACCGGACTATACGATTTTTTGAGCAACTCGCGTACCTTCTTGAGATAACGAATCATCTTTTACTTTAAGCCGTGGTCATCAGCTAAATCTGCTTCACCACGGCTGAAAATCATTGCATACCTCAGTTGATCGACCTCATCAGAGTGGGCGGTTTAGTCAGTGATAGCGACTTCATGATGGAAAGCTTAGTTGTTGGGCTGTAATCGAATGGAGTGCATATTCCACATCGATCCATCCAGGAGGTGAGAATCAAGCACCAACCACTTCACGTGGCATTGGCGGCTATCTCTGAACAACCTCCATGTGGGGAAATTAGGATGCGAGTTAAGGCGGTTTCGGTGGGCTTTGAGGTGAATTCCATGATGAAATCGCTAAAACGCCCTTGATCAGCTGTTCTTGGCTTGTACCTAATGTCGAACTTCGCTCTCGACTCCATGACCCATTTCACCAGTCTTCCGGAAGTTTTATGGTTTCTGATATTTGCTTAAACCAGTTGTTATTTGGAATTTCAATAGTGTGGGCTTGGAAGATAGCCCGAAGTCTTACAGCGGTGGTCAACAATATACCGACGAGTTTTTCATCTTCAGTACCTTTCCTCTGCTCCTCTCGAACTTCGGTACGCGAGTAATAGACGGTTCTTGTGTTACATCCGTTCTCTGATCGGGATGGCCTTAGTGAGGAAATCGGAAATGGTGCGTGAGGTTCTCCCTGAGGCTTACGAATAGGGGGCTCAAATAGGTTTCGGCGTATGAACGCCTCCTCATAGTGGGCATCATTGAAGCCTTTTTTAGAATTGAAGAAGGGTTGACCTTGTCACTTGATCCCGGACCGCAAGCGACTTAATGCCGGCTATTCTCGATCGAGTGAACTTCTTTAGCGTTTGAGGGCGGTCGCATGTCGAGCACGACTCTTATTTTGTCTGGATTGGCCTCTATTCCGCGGCTATTGACTATGAAACCTAAGAACTTCCCTGCAGGGACTCCGAAAGCATACTTGGTTGGGTTTAAATTCATCTTGTAGTCCTTCAGGACCTGGAACGCCTCGGCCATATGGTTGACGTGGAGCCCTACCTTGATTGACTTCACTAGCATGTCATCTATATACACCTCCATGGATGTGCCAATCTATTTCTGGAACATCTTGTTTACTAGCCTCTGATAAGTGGCTCTTACGTTTCCGACTGGCATCACGATATATCGTCCCATGTCGAGATCCACGAAGGAGGTCTTCTCCACGGTATTGGGTCCATCCACGATCTGGTTGGCTGAAAGCTTCCATGAAGCTAAGGGCTCGTGGCGGTGATCCTATGGTCGATCAAGGTAGGGAAAGGCATCGCCGAGCAAGCTCGGTTGACGTCAGTAAAATCAATGCAGAGTCACCATTTGCCATTTGCCTTTTTGACTAGGACTACGTTAGCCAGCTAGTCGAGGTAATCTACTTCTCGGATAGCTCGGGCGTGGAGGAGTTTGCTGACCTCTTTGTTAATCTACTTTGAGAAAAGAAGCTTCTTCTTTTCTGTTTGACTGGTTTGAAGGAGGGGTTGATATTTAGCTTGTGGGTGATGACTGTTGGGTCAATTCCTCCCATGTCCTCTTGCTTCCAAGCGAATACTTCCCACATTACATTTTAAAAGTGGATGAGAGACTCTACAGCGTCTTGGCGACTTGGATCAAATCTTAAACGAGAGTCATTCGGGTGTTGATCAAGTTGTATTGGTTCGGCTCTTAAGAGGGTCATTGGTCGGGTGTCGATTCGTCTCATATTAGGCTCATCGCGTAGGCCGGCATCAACTGCCTTTGCTTCATTGGCGTAGTAGCACTCCCGAGCTATCCGTTGGTCTCCTCGGGCCTTTCCTGCCCCATTTTACGTGAAATTGGCGATCATATGATGGCGGAGGGATGACCCTTATGGCGTGAGAGGTACGCTTGATATTAACATGACATCTGCCAGTGGGGCCTCGCGATGAGAATTTTATCATCATTGTGGCCTGGCATGGGGGGTCTCCTAGAGTGAGCACTAGTTGTACTGATCCTAGGGGCAGTACTCTCTCTCCGGAGAATCCCCTTAAGTGGGGGTTTACCAGTTCCAGCTTCTCTCTTTCGATGCCCACTTTGCCAAATGCCGAAGCGAAGATGATGTCGGCCAAGATCCCGTTGTCGATTAGGACCACTGTGAATTTGTTTTGTGTACGGCGACCCTTGTTACCAGCGGGTCATCGTAGGAGGTGTTGGCGACGTCCGGTGTCAGAAGGTTGTAATTGGTATCCAACCGAGGGAGTTTAGAGCAGCCTGCACCTCGAGTGTCTCCACTGATCTCTCCTAGAAGTCGCGTCTTTGGTAGAGTGGTGACGAGGTGGTGGGTGGTCATGGTTCCGATCTTGAGAACCACGTGCTTGACAGGAGATGTCCACGTCGGATCGGATTCGATTTCTTTTCAATTGAATGTAGTCATGCGTACGATGCAGTGATCTCTATGGAGTCGCAATGCTTTGTCATGTATCTCTTTTATTTGGGTCAGTCTTCATTTGGTGCCATCTTAAGAACTACTCATCTTTGTGCCCATAGGACTTGAGATCTAGGGCCGTCGGGGTGAGCGGTGAGGTGGATACACATGGTTGGAGCTCGAGTGGAGTGGACCCAAGCGGGTCCCTGGCGTTACCTTTCTCTTTGGAGATGATCTCATCTTCACCTTGCCGTGGGGGACTGTCTCACATCTCTTCGCCTCTTGGGGCTTCGGTCCCTCTTATTCTCATCCTTGCTTTTCTCCTTTCACGCGGAAGAGTTTCCTCGCTCAGACATAAGGGCCTCCTCGCCGTTGATGTACTTTTCGGCTTTGGCAAGCACCTTGGCCATGCTCGCCTGAGGGTTCTTCAAGATGGAGAACATTAGGTCTTTGGATTGTATGCCTAGCCCGGCTATAAAGGCGGTGATGGCGAATTTTTCATCCGGGATGTCCACCCTTAGTGATTCCGAGTTGAACCTCTGGACGTAGGACCTCAAGTTTTCTTGAGGGCTTTGATTCTGATTGCGGTGGTAACTCGGCAGGTCTGTCAGAACTCAGATGAAGTGGGCGTGAAAGCAATGGAGAGTTCCTTGAAGAATAGGCCCGAGGTAAAGGCGGGAACTGTTGAACTTTAAGGCCCGAGCCTTTAAGAGTGATGGCAAAGGCTCACACATCTCACGGATCTTAGTATCCAAGTGGCTCCATCACAGTTCTTTAGGTGTTGAGGTGGTCTCGGGGGTCCTTGGTTCCATCAGCCGATCGTTACGAACTTTGTTAGAGAGGAAGTGTAACGCCTCGACCGTAAGCAGAGATTCATTTCTTGTATTGGCGTCCATGGAGGCCAAGGGGCTTGGAGCTCTTGCACTTCTTTCATGTGCTGAGGCTCTTGTGGATATCCACGGAACAGTGCTCCCAAGATCGTTCCTATTTTCCTCTCGGCCCGGTCGACTCTTCATCCGTCGTCCACTGTCAGCGTTCATCGTTTGATACGTCTCGAGGTTATGTTGGGATCATGCCCTCACGGTCGACTATTTCTCCTATTGTCATTGTCTCGAGGCGCCGGTGTTGTCCTCTGTGGTATGGTATCCATGGCCTCCATGGGTCGCATTGTTCATCCTATGGTCGGCTTTTATGCATTGAGTTCCATGACTCCCTCAGTGAGTTGATTGAGGGACGGAGAATTTCCATCTCGTGCTATCAACGTGGAGAGCTGAGGCGTCTCGGTTGCGGTGCGTCATCCTATTGGTCTTGCGTCCTCAGGGGATTGGTGTGACTCCTGCTCATGTTTCGAGTTGATACCATCCCGATCCAGCTGAAATCAGTTTATTTAGTAAAAGGCAATCATTCCCGTAAACGAACAATGATGGGTACTTTTTCTATCGATCTTGAAGCAGACACACGGGGGTGCGGGTCGATTTATTCAAGGCTGGATCGACGAATAACCACCGCAACACCTTGACGGATGGTCCAGCGAGTGCGCTGCAGCTCTCAGATGCCGTCGATTTCTTTCTTACGAAAGGAAAGAATTCAGCGATTGATAGGCGTTATGATTGCGTACCTTTTTGTTAGTTTGATTAACAGTTATTTATAGTGGATGATGTGATGGCTTTCTTATTGGATGGTGATCACGTCCTCCCCATTGAGTGGGGATCTTTCTTCCTTATCGTCAATCGGATGTTGGAGGATAATTAGAAGGCACGGCAATCATGGGGATCCTTCTTTCCTTAATTGACATCGGGTCACGAATACGAAGTGCTTTCCTTTCTTACGGCTCATCAGGCGGTCAACGGATTACCCTCGTCTTGGTCGGTCCACTTGGGCTTAATTTCGACCACACAGGCCCCAAGCCTTGGGAGCAGGGACATCGTTAAGTAGAGTTCCGGTGAGGCTTTTGCCTTGAAGGATCTTGGCAAGCAGGCCGTTCCCTAAACTGTGTTTTGGGCTTGTGGGCTGCTTTTATTTTAGGCACCATCAGAACATTTGTGATTTTTATAAAGTTATACGGAGTGATTAGTCAGGCTAGGAGAGAGACAAGGTTAAATGTATTTATCATTCCCCAAGAAGGGAGAATTCATATCTCCCACGATTCATGTAAATATATTACATATGGGCCTTTATGTAAAATGTATTACATAGCATGGCCTCCAGAGCTCTTCCATTGAGAATGGAAAGCATAATCAGCGTGAAGATCATAGTAGCAAGAGGGCAATGATGAGCCAAATCATGGCCTCCATGTCAGCAAACATAATAGTTAAAGTGAATTCACCCATTGGCAAGCGGTAGGTTGGAAAGTAGGGTAGGATTTGTGTTGGATCACTTGTTGAAGTAAGGGGTGATGGTGGTGGTGGCAGCTGAAATCGTTTTGCCATCTTCCTCTTCTCTTTTTAGATGATCTTGTAATGAATCATCTCTTACAGAGAAAGTGTATGTGTGTTCGGTTTTCAATAAGGCATGCCTCATTGCCTTTATCTCTAGACAAGAAAATCAATGCTTTGAAAATCGGACAAGACCAATCAACGGTGGTGGTGTCGTGGCAGTTTTAGTCCGATTCTCTATCTAAATGGCTACCGGTCGAATCGGATCCTCAGCGCAATAAAACAAAGCGGGCGGTTCACAATCCTCTCCATTTTTTATTAATTGGTTCACATGGCCCACCCTTTTTGCCACAAAAGAGTCCCAAACAAATCCTAACCTTTCAAATACTCACATTCTCCTAACTCTTATTAATTGGGCCGTAATTTGGTGCATTCTGATTATAGTTGGGCCATAATTTGCTATTATATTATAGTAGGTTCTTATTATATAGACCTTAATTTTTTTGTAAACTTAGTGTGGGATTTGTGAAATATAGGGTGGCACTTGCCCAGACGTAGAAACTTGAGTTCTTGACTAAATGATTGACAAAATTTTCAGCCATACTAGTTATATGCCGTTACAAATAAATATATATATTGAATCAGTTAACATTAAATAATTAGGAATATACTCAAAATTTAAATATTAAACTTATTTATTTTTATAAATTATATATATATATATATATATATATATATATATATATATATTATTTTTAATTTTAATAATATAAAATATATATTTATTAAGTCACCGATTCGATCACGATCCAACCATCAGTTAAACTAATGAATCAATAACTTTTTCTATTCAAAAAGGTGCTGGTTTTAAGACATTGGAAGAAAATATGACACAATGTACTCATGAATTTTAGTTAATTGTTCATCTTTTTCTTATTTTTGTGATTGATGAAGTTGTGTGTTTGCCAGTGTTCTTCCTCCATGCCACTCTCTTTCAAGTGAAAGTACAGGCTTCTTGCTATCATTTATAAAGCGTTCAAAGTCTACTCTTGCGTAAACATGTCACTTGAGTTAAAATACTAAATTCACTGTCATGTGGTAAGTAGGATTCCATTTTATTTTTTACATTATGCCATCAATTTGTCTTTCCATGTGCATGATATCATAATTAGTCTCTATAAATTAAAGTTATCACGTTCTCATGTGTTTAGTTGGATTGTGGGGTTAGTCATATAAATAAATAGTCTTTTACATTAAAGTTGAATGCCATTTATGATGATTTGCTTTGAAGATACTGTATGATATGCCTTCATTCATAAGAGTCATATATAGGAAATATTCTTGCCATTTGTGGTTTTTTATATGGCTGATTCAGAAGAATGACAATTAAAATAAAGCAAACAAATAAATAGAGCGAAGTTCTCAAGTTTTTTTAATATTATATCAAGTTTACCCAAAACAATAACATAAAATGTTATTTATAGGCATAATAAGAAAATCTAACGGATAAATCAAGAATTCTATGAATAAATCAAAAAGATGTTAAATGGATAAATCGAAAAGTACAATTAAATAGCCCAATAATAATAAAATCGTAATTTGGATTTGGGCCACTTGCAACTCTTTTAAGGCTGGGTGAGCTCTCTAAGTCTCCATCATTCCCTTCGGGTTGAAAAAGACTTCGACTCAGGAAGAGGGTGAGAAGGGAAAGGTAGAAATCGACAATGAGGATCAAAATGTGAAGATGAGTCTCTTTGTATCGAATGCTTGTCATGTCAAGGCGACCATGTCATTTAATGAAGCAATGGCACGCGATCTAAGTCGAACTCATCATCAAGGATAATATTCCTTTGTCTTCTTAGGAATACGTAATGAAGCGTAGTGGGTGCGCGCTTTCGCCAACCGCTGAGACACTAGAAATGACGAGAAGACTCAAGGGTAAAGTAGCAAATCCTCTATAATGAATTAATATCATGTCATTAGACAAATCAAGAAGATATCATTAGTCCCATTTCTGAATGATAGAATAAGAGCTCATGGCTCTTGCATAAAGTTTTAAGCGTTTTGGAAATTCTTTGCAGCTACGAATACGAACCACATGACATATTCACCAGCATTAAATTCTTTATATCTATGATGCATCAACAACTTGAGTTTATACTCCCTCATTGCTTAGAAATCTTTACGCTAATCACGACATGTAGAGATATTGGATTAATGATCTTTTGCAAAGTTTTCTACGGAGTTTGAACACGTGCATGTGAGGTGGTAAAGGAACATACGACGATCAAATAATCGGATAGAACTTCTTTTGTCACTAATGTTAAAGCACGTACGGTCGATTCCTTCTCTCATTAAACTTCTTACATTTAAAATATGCAAATTTCATTAATTTAGAATGTTAACATTAGAGCCAGACTTCATGAAATCTAGCTAACGTATGAATTTAGTCCAAATTCGAGAACAGTGAATTTACGTTTTTTGAGCATCAGTATCGGGTTTCCATTAAACGACATGTGATGTGACCACTTTACTACTTATGTACTCATGTGACACATGTTGCATGAGTAGAAAGAGATGGAAACAGACAGCCGAGATTGTGCTAAATGTCGAAAATCCAAGTAAAGGGGACATAGATGGCATTTTGGAATTTCTTAATGATAATAGGACAAAACATGCATAGTGTTTATATTAATTGAGACCAAACGTGGGGAAGAACGAGGAAATGGACAGTGTGGCCATTTGGGTTGTGTTTTAGTGAGAGTAAGGACTTTTCCTCTAGATTTACGGTATCCGTAGTGGTTTCTTCGAGCGAAGGAAGAGTGGATTCTATGCGGCGGGACAACAGCGTGAGCTTCGGTTTGAGGAGTTTCGACAAACTCCATGAGGTAGGGGTTTTATCCTACTTGCAGTTACACTTTATTTAAGTGTTTTGTAATGCTTCGGTTGGTTTGAGGCCTTGATCGGCTGTTTGATCGGTCCCAAAACTTGGGACCGAATTGTTGGAATTGTTGAAACCCATTTGGATAGTCCGTGAGTGTCCACGGACTGTTTGGGTTGTTAAAGGTATAGTGGTCTTATAAATTTACATTGTGGTGTGTATGAAGTAGGAAGCTAAACTATGAAATTTGGGTTCATAAAGTGTGGAACAAAATGTTAGGTGATTAGTAATGATACTTGAGGTTCTTGTAAGTGTGAATAGTGTTAAAAATAATTTTGTGAGAAAAATGTGTTTTGTTGATTAATTCAAATTGAATTGTGTGTTTGTAAATTAGCCACTGACTAATTTTGGTGAAATGATTGTAAATTTACTGCGTGTTTGTGTGGATTTAAATTATGTAAATATAGGCATGATGATATATTTGCATGTATTATATAAATTGTAATTGAAATAACATAATGCATTTCATATGCACCGGGATAACCTAGAAATTAGGTGTGTGTGCATGACATGAAAAAAATTGAAAGAAAACGAACATGGTTGCGAAAGGAATTTCCATGAAGATGATTTTCAGTAGAGATGGTGTTGGGGATGGTCCCTGCAATTACACATTCGAAGGAGCCGATCGCTGTTTGGAAGGTTCTCAGTGCATTAGCCTCGGAGGAGTATCCCATATTTTACGGCACGGTGAATTATGCTGTTTTCAAAACAACAGTTTGTTTTGGCGAATGTTTTTCTCATACGTGGCTTAGAGCGAGTGTGGGTCGGTGGGATGCTTTGAGACATGGGGTGGTCATATGAACTCAAGTAGGATCACATTTACTTGAATGTGTGTTTATAGGATCGCTGCATAGCCATAGGTGGGAGTAACCCATTTAGGGTGATTGCATTCTTTGGGCATTAGCTTACCTGTCGGCGAGGGGTATATTATTCAGAGATCTGAGGGGGCGTGTCGAGAGACGGCTCATCTTAGAGCCCGATTTTGAAAGAAATTCGGGTT